>JAMPIV010015818.1:0-73772 GCA_024509875.1 Oreohelix idahoensis
CTGGACACGCCCCGGGGCAACATTAGGCCTGATAATAAAAAGAGATATAACTTTGATAAAGTGGACCAAATGGAATGGGAAGCCCCTTTTCACGGACAAGCTTCACTTAACTGTTTTACAATGGCCACTATGCGGAGAGTGCAAAAAGATGTTTTACCCCAGGATAAGCCGACAATCCCTCAATCGGACTTAAACAAACTGGAGGAAGAAGATGTAGAGAGGAAATCTCTCATCAAGAATTTTAAGAGGGGAGAAAGCCCCAAGACAAGAAAAATTGGTAGCGGTCGTTTTGTGAATGATAATTCTGGGAGGAAAAAATCATCACTATAAAGCTTCGAGTGGAAGAGACCATACCGGTGCATGGACAAATAGGTCCACACAATTAAAGGTCCATATGTAGCTATGTTAAGAACGTGGACTGATGAAAAGGCAGAGGAAAACATTACATCTTCATACCAATATGTGAATGAGCTGACCACTCGGTTAAAAACTGGCTGGAAACTTGCCAATGAAAATTTGAAACAAGCCAGGAAGAAACATGCTGCCTATTATAACAGGAAGGCGAAAGACAGAAATTTGGCTGTGGGAGAGAAAGTACTGCTTCTTTTGCCTGGGAGTCAGAATAAGTTACAAATTGGATGGCAGGGTCCATATACAGTTTTAGAGAAGGTGTCTAGAACAAATTATAAGATAGATAAGAAGGGGAAAGAAAAAATCTATCATGTGAATCTCCTGAAGAAATATTTGGAAAGAGAACATCAGGAAGAGACACACTTGTTGACCTTGTCCATCGCCATGGAGATGAAAAAGGAACCACTTTCATCATTTGAATATCCATTACACCCCTGTGAGACAGCAGCACAGGTGAGAATCAGTACACATTTAACGAAAACTCAGAAAGAGAGAGCGCAACAGGTTCTAAATAATCATGCAGAGGTGTTAACAGACCGACCAGGGCATACAAACCTATTGGAATATGATATGAAACTAATAGACTCCACACCTGTCTGTATGAAACCATATTCGATTCCGTTTGCTAAGGAAAAAGCTTTGAAGGAAGAGATAGACTATCTATTGAAGGAAGGAATTATTTCGCACAGTGAGTCTTCGTATAGTTCCGGTGTTGTACTCTTAAGGAAGCCCTCTGGAGAACATAGACTCTGTATAGATTACAGGAGACTGAATGCTATTACAGAAGGACAGGTGGATCCATTGCCGGATACAAATCAGCTGTTTGCCAGGCTAAATAAAGCTAAATATTTCTCAAAAGTGGATCTGAGTAAAGGATACTATCAGATTCCAGTAAAGCCTGAGGTTAGACCATACCTAGCTTTTAGTACCTCAGAAGGACACTATGAGTTTAATAGATTGCCATTTGGATTGAAGAATGCGCCTAGTGTCTTCTCTAGAATGATGAGAAAATTATTGGATCCTCTGAATAATCCCTGTATAACAAAATTTATGGATGATATCCTTATAGCAACAGAAACATTTGAGGAACACATTGACTCTCTGAACATGCTGTTTAATCGACTTAGGGAGGCAAATTTAACAGCCCGACCAACCAAATGTTGCGTTGGATGTAAAGAATTGGAATTTTTGGGACACACAGTTTATCAGGGAAACATGACCCCTGACCCAAAGAATTTAGAGAAACTACAGAAAGCCCCGAGACCACAAACCAAGAAGGACGTGAGATCCTTTGTCTCATTATGTGGTTTCTACCAGAAGTATATCAAAAACTTTAATTCCATATGTGCACCATTAACTGAATTGACACGTAAAGGACATCCAGATCGCATTACATGGACACCACAATGTGAAATGACTTACCAAGAATTGAAGGAAAAGCTCACAAGTAAACCCATTTTGAAATTACCTGACTTAAGTCAAGATTCATAGTAAGGACGGATGCAAGTAATATTGGGTTAGGTGCAACTCTACTACAGAAATCAGATGCATTGGATGGGGAATTAAGCCCAGTGGCATATGCTAGCAGAAAGTTGAATAAAGCTGAAATCAACTACTCAACTAGCGAAAAAGAATGTCTTGCAGTAATATGGGCGATAAAGAAATTCAATATTTATCTATATGGGAAGGCATTTAAGTTGCAAACAGACCACAAACCTTTATCGTTTCTAGCACAGGCTAGGCATGAGAACTCCAGGTTACTCCGATGGTCTTTACTTTTGGCTCCATATAATTTTAGCATTGAGTATATATCTGGAAAAACAAATTTGGGAGCGGATTTTTTAAGCCGCCATCCGTGTGATGAGAATCACCGTAAACCCCAGAAATAATAATAAATTTCTCTATGTGTATATAGAATAAAGGACTGACATATAATGTCTGTTTTAAGAGGGGAGGTGTCGTGGAATATTCTAATCCACATATATAAATTATTAGGTAAATATGAAGCCTAACAAATAAAATTAATAAAGAAAAGAGCAATGGTAAAATAACAGTGCTGTCACAAAGAAGGTACTCGAAATCCCCCTTGTTTTCTGCTTCGTCTGCAAATTGTAACGCTTTCACGTTGATAGTAAAAGCTTACTGTATTATACCCGCTTTCTTCAATAAAATGTGCTGCCTTTCTAAGAAAAACCTTGAAATATGCAAGTTGACCTAAATTTTAAATTCCATTCATGTCTTTTTCTACACTATGTTACCAAAAACAAAAGACAGATGGACTAAAGGATAGCGAGAAGGGAGAGGCAGAAAGCCGAACATTAAACACGCGTCTCGCTATTAATGCCACCCCCAACAAGCGTAACGCGATACACAATTACTACTATCACGCGTGTTAGGCTACAAGCACTAACTTTTTCGGACGGACAGTGATAAAATACACTACCCTTCCCAGAGTTAGGTTTTAAAATAAAAAAAAACGCTTATTAGGAAAGATAACAATAGATGGGTTTACGTTTGAAAACATTACAGTACCCAGACAGCACATCTTCGAAACAGGAGGTAGAAGGAATTGCATATTTTGAACGCAGCCACGTAGCTCTTTTAAATTTGGATATTTGGGTTCCTTAGGGCTTGCTGACAAAGAATATGTAAAACGTTACGCAAATAGTCCAGGAATTAATAAATTATAACCAAAATAAAATAGTGGGGATGCCTGACAACATAAAATCATTTCTGCTCATAAAATTTTTTTTATAACGTGTTTGAAAAAACCTTACGTTACAGAAATAGCCTACCATGTAAACTCCAAATTGATTGGAGCGCAACAAATGAAAGACTAACCACGATTGGTCGGGCTATAAATACTATCTTGGTTGTTAGGGAGACGTAGGAAGGTAACATTTTTTTCAAACACTTGTCGAAACGTGGCTCGATTGGCCAGACTCGCTGATATAATCACTTAGGAGCGTTAGTTCGAAACCACTTGTTTAAATAAGCTTGATAAAGCATCAGTGCGTTGAAGCCAGCTCATATTTTTGCTAAATAAAAGCCTGGAACATAAGCAGATGGGAATTTGTGCCAGTAAATGTGCCAGAATTCATTGCTAATCACGTATCTGTTTTTTATTCTATGAATTGTGGTAAGCTTGAACCATTCAGTATCTTTTAATGAAAATTGAATGTGAATTGTTAATTTATGCCTGTATATATATGTGTAGTTCAGTGGCAAACAGGAGATAAAGCCTATAATGCTCCAGCCTGAACAGAGGGTGTCGGAGGAAAGTAAAACGGCATGGAATGGCCAAATAGTACACTGACACCTGGATGATTGACTAGAAAGAAATAATGCTGGAAGGGCAGAGGCGTGGTAACCATTAAGGAGGTTAATACTGGAATAAAGTATTTCACATGAAGCTGATAGTTGGCCTAACGCTCTGAACTCAATGTTTGTGATGTATTGTGATCAGTGTAAAAAGAGAGTATAAGTTAGTTATGAAGTAGAAGGTACATCCTTCTTGATTTCAGGGACCGTGGTCTTGATGGTACTGAGCAGCACCTGGTCAGAGCTTTGCTGAATCCAGAGTCGGACAGCATACTCCTTGGTCTTTTTAGCTATCAGTGAGGTGTCTCCAGAGCCCAGGGGAGAATTCGAGCAGAGGAGTCCTTTCCTGCCGCCATCACGCAAGATAAGCTGATTTGGCCAGCTGAGCTCAACATTATGTCCCCTCATCTTGAAATGACTTTGTAAAAATAACATTCAGAGGGGAATTTAATTGTCTTAATATCAGGAACTGAGAACATCTCCAATACTAGTCCCAAAAGACAAACTATTGAAGTCATGATGACAAATACCAACAGAGCTTGAACAAAACAAAACAAGTATTACCTCATATTACTACTACACAACTGACACACATAGGATATTTTTAATAATATATGTCACTACAATATTCATATTGATAAAGTCTGTACATATACTTGTAATTAAAATTGATTGTGATCCCTGGTTCCTTTGTATTTGAATCAGGACACATATACCTTTATAACAACAATGAATACATAATGTTATTTGAAAAGTTATCAGTGACTCCTTAAGATATTCTCATAGAGTGTTATATGTATGTGAGTGTCACAGTGTTGTCAAGAGTAGTGGATTAAATTAAATTGTTTATCTGTCTGTTGTTGTGACTTACACTTCATCATACACATACCCTAGACACATAACGTAGTCATCACACTATTCCAGAATAATTCTGACTGAGATATATATATATGTGGCAGCAAGTAAGGTTATCTATAATACACTACTCTCATTAGATATAGATACCTTCACAGCTGATCTCAGTCAGTACACTAAGTCCCCCTATAAATATTTATAACATCCCACTTCACCACACAGAGGAAAGATCAAAATAACTTGAACAGATGGTACGTCAAGAAGGCTTAGGAAGAATTAATTGAAGTCCTATGCTGCATGCGGAGCTGAAATCATGGAATAGAACATTTCAGAATAGAAGAACCTTACTGTGCAGGATGTCTTCAAGACAATAATATAGAACATTTCTTGTTAAAATGTAAGAGGTATGAACAAATGAGAATCCCAATATTATATTATTTGCAGGCATCAAATTTACCAATAAATATAGAAGATGTATTAAGAATAGACAGACCTATGGAACTGCATAATATCTTCTTCTTCCTCGTTCGCCCTGAAAAGGACGTTGGTTGCGTTGTGTCCGTTTACAGCGAAGCTGCGATATTTGCGCCTTTCGGCCGACACATCTGACTTCAGCACTGCATTTTTGGGGACCGGGTTTGCCTTCCCTCTTCGATCCCTACTCTCTCAGTCAGACTGCAGTGATGCAGCCTGTTTCCAGGACCACCACTTGGAGGTGGAGTAGGGTCTTAGTCAGCTCTGGTTCGCTGACCCAGACGCAAGCAGTCAAGCTATGGGTTGCTGACTGCATTCATCATTGTTGTTGCGTCTTCGGTCCCGAACTGCATAATATAGTCAAACAGTATTTAATGAGAACAAAAGTTAACATACAGTAATTGGGAAAGTGAAGGTCCGATGATGTTCTTACAATACATATGACTTACAGCGAGTGAAAGCGAATTAAATATCTAACTGGAAACACCAGGCCTTTATACCCATCCCCCTGAATATTATTTTTGCTTGGTTTTATCTCATTTTTGTTTGTTTGGTAGATCTGGGTTTTTTTTTAACATACAAGCAAAATTTTTAATATTGATTTGCCATATTGCAATGATTTGGATGTGATGCAACTTTCCCGTATCAGCAGTTATTAATCTATATTTGGAATTGAAAACACTATATATCCTAATTATAACCCATCAGAGGTTGATCAGGATATTTTTCATCATTAATTTTTTTTTTAAATCAATGGAAGAGCAATACAGGTGTCAGTAATTGAGTGGGTGTCATACAACAAATATCAGTAATTGAGTGGGTGTCATACAAATTTCAACAATTTATCGTGCATTACTACTAAACACTGAATGATAAAACCTTGATTAACAAAATATATGCCAGTGCTAGTTCGATGTGCTGTGTGACCTAGATCTTGACACAGGCTTTAGATGTGTGTCCCAGAATGAAGTGTCGTTGTCAGAAACTGGTTTTTGTTTCTCCTGCCCTTGTTTGTGGTCGACAATATTAATGGCGGTATCACTGACAGACTTCTCTGACAATTTACGAAACCCCATGCCATCATCGTATCTATACATGGGCTTACGATTTAATGGTCGTAAGATCTTAAATGCACATTCTAGATCATCACTGACTGTCATAATTGCACCACTGTTGTCGTATATTCCCGCGTAATTTGGTGCTGAAAATACAGTAACCAGCTGCCGTTTCCCGAAAAATTTGAAGCCATCTTGTGCAACGTCATGAGCCCTGCAGACAATATCAAGGTCGTTTTTCTCCAGAAACTCCTGTACCGTGTCAGGACCGAATGAATAAGACGTTCCCCGGGCTTCATTGAAATGCCACCCTTTCGCTTTAGGGTCGAGGTGAGGGTCAGCCCAAACCAGATCTGTTATGAGACCCTCATCTGGAATGTCAGTCGGGCGAGCGATACGTCTAATCTGGCTGAGTGATTTTAGTTCTGGACTCAGTCCGCCATGACAGCAAAAAATCTTGTCGCTAACAACAGCCGCTAGTGGTAAACAGTTAAATACTTCGTTGAACTTCTTCCATAGCGCTAAATTGTATCTTCTTTTACATTCGTCCATAAATCCGTAGTGGGCGTTGACACTTCCTGTCTCATGGTTGCCTCTAAGAAGGAAAAAGTTCACTTGGTATTTGATCTTGTAGGCAAACAGCAGACAAATAACCTCAAGGGAATTACTCCCCCTGTCCACGTAATCTCCCAAGAAAAGATAATTGGTGTCTGGCGGGAATCCTCCTATGTCAAACAAGTGTAGAAGGTCATAGAATTGTCCGTGGATGTCGCCGCAGATAGTGAGGAGGAGCTTCTAGTTCTAACAACACTGGTTGTGCCAGCAAGATTGGTCTCACGCGATCCAAGAGCTTGTGGATGTCGCCTTGTGACAGCTTCACCTGTTTTCCTGGTCGGTTCTTCTTTGCTGAAAGTAGAAAATATAAGAAATGCTTTATTATGTTGATCTTTATTTAATTTCAATTTAATTATATAACAACTGATTATTTCTAACTATACTTCAACTTTTCACGTTTAAAAAAAAAAGAAAAGAAAATTCCAGCTTAGATTTATACATTGTTCTAATACATTTCAGAAACAGCTTAAGAAGCTACGTGTTATTGCCCCTGTTATATTTCCCAGCATATCTTTTTTTGGTTCGGTTTTTGCCTTCTTGTGGCGAGGCGCGTTCTTTCAACCTATTTGGTTATATCAGAGCGCATTTACCATCCAAAAATAAGTGAACTCCGTTCACTGCTAACCTGATCAGCGTTGATAGATACTACGAGATTATCTATCTGCTAGCGTAAAGCCCTAACAAGGACTCGCCAGCTACGCCAACGCTGCCGAGCTAAGGATTAATCATCTCTTCTTTGGAGTCAGTCATTTTATGTTCCCGCAACCTCGTATATCCTTTATTTTCTCCCTTTAAATCGAAGCTTGCTGTTATATTGTGTACGTGTACATTTCCATTAAATAAATAACTAAAATAATTGTTCGCCACCCTTCAACAAAAACCTCATTAAATGTTTTCTTCAGTTTCTTTAGTGCTGTCTTAAGTTTTCTTCACCAGAGAAGTACATGTAAGGGGTCAGGGATACGTTTGGTGTTAACGTACACAATTTTTGTGTGCAAGTATCTGAAGGATGGCTATGTTTACGATAGTTTGTGTATGTATATAAAATGTGTTAGCTCAGTGGGTATGGTATGTTTCTGGTACTGTTACACATTTGAGGGGCGATAAAGGAGTCATTCTTTTGACATTATTTCTGATTATCTCGTACCGGCAAGAAGCTGGGATATTATTGTATCCACATCAAAGGTTGACGGATCGGCCATTTTTTTTACTGTCCAAGCTTATTCTCTTGTGTAATGGCAAGCACCTTGTCTCTGGAGTTTCCTGAGAAATAAATTAGCAAATGCAGTATACGATGAATCTGACAGCAAGCAGTAGATTGCTGCATAAATGTAAACTTTATGATCATGTCCGGGAACAGGCGCGGCATTTTAAAGGTGCCAAGTTCAAAGGTTATACATTGCTGACCAGGATTTTGTGCAGCTGAGAGTAACTAGTCAGAAATCCTATTTTTTTAAATAGTTTCTTAAAAACATTATTTACTTATATTTATTTTGGGTCAATGACTTAATTATCTTTATAAATGGTATCAAATAACGTTTAACGCATTATTATAATTTCAAAAAGACAGCATGAATATTTTGCCTTCACAAACACTAGCTTCAAAAATGGCTTTCGTATGGCCAACAGGCAAGCGGGACATGACTCAGATATCGTGTATAGACACAGTTGCATCAGCTGCCTGTTTCATCAGAAATCAGTCAAAACACCCAGGTAAAGCCAGTGCTTGACTCACCTGGCACGTGACCCGATAGAACTACACTTATAGAATGTAAACACTCGTACAGCTCGTGACAGCTGACCTAGAACTAAGGCAGTGCTTTCAGTATTTTTATGTACTAACACTGGGTTCCGGGTTAGAAACTTCGTTACTTTCCAGCTGTAAATGGGTACCTGAATAGACAACCGAGGGAATTGCATAATATAGTCGAACAATATTTAACACGAACAAAGATTAATATTTGGGAATGTGAAGGTCTGATGCTGTTCTTACAATGCATGACTTTTAACAGATGAAAGTCAATTAAATATTTGTTAAAGTCAGTTATATAACTGGAACCACCAGGCCCTAACACCCCTCCACCTTAATATTATTCTTGTTCAGAGTGTCTGCTTGATTTTGTTGTTTTTTTTGTTTGTTTGTTGTTTTTTTTTTAAAACATAAAAGCATAATTGGTAATTTTGATTTTCCCTATTTACAATGATTTGACAAATGTGATGCCACTTTCTCATATCGGCAGTTGTTCATATTATTTGGAATTGAAAACAATATATATCCTAATTATAACCCATCAGAGGTTGAACGGGATATTTGTCTTCATTAATTTAAAAAAAAGGGGGGCACCTGACTCTTAAGTTAGGAAAGGTGGAGGCAAGGAGGAAAGAAACTGGTCCCCCCCCCCCCCCCCCCCCGCCCCCCCCCCCCCCCCCCCCCCCCCCCCCCCCCCACCCCCCCCCCGCCCCCCCCCCCCCCCCCCCCCCCCCCCCCCCCCCCCCCCCCCCTCCCCCCATATAGCTGGATCTAGTATAGTGAAGTCTCTAACACTTCACTCTCTACTGTAGTATTTGTTATGGGCCTGACACTACCGTACTTCTTAAAGTGACAAAATGGCATACCAGCAGTGACTAACGAGAACCAAGGAAGAAAACAAATATCACCAGAAGAGAAGAAAATCACATACCGGAAAATATATCAATTTTTTTAAAAAGTAGTTTTGCCTTGTTTTCGATGAGACGAATCCCTGCAACCTAGACAGAATGCCATTCGGTTATGTTAGGGCGCAGGTTATAAACTTTCATTTATTTCAGTCTGGGTTGATGATAAATATGTCAGTCCTTCATGACTCGGAAAACTTGTATATGTGTTCATATTTATACATATGAACTGTTGAAAGTTCCAACAAGAACATGTCTACTATTTTTTATTTAAAATTTCCAGCAATAAGAAATTTCTCAGAATACAACTGGTAACGGGTTATTTTAAGATGAGAGGGACCTGACTGCAAAACATCTACAGAACTATAATATAGAGCATGTTTACTTAAATGTAAGAGTTTTGAACAACACAAATTAGCAATTTTAGATTATTTACCGGCATGCAGTTCGATCATAGCTGTTCAATAGGTGTTGAGAATAGACAGGCCTAGGGAACTGCACATCATTGTAAAACAGTATGTAAGAAAATAAGCTAATATATAGCAGTTATTAAAGATATTATAACAATGTAAAAATTTAATAATGATCTACTAATACATATTACTATTATCACGTTAAGAGTAAATTTAATATTAACCCATATACCCAGTGGCGTCACTAGGGGCGTGCGAGTGGTGCGTACCGCTCCGGGTGACACCATCAGAGGGGGTGACACCAAAAGGACAGTCTATAAGATTGTTGTGCAGTGTTTCAGCAGAAATTTATTATTTTTTATAAAAATATCCCTGTAGTTAGTTATAACCACAAAAACATTTCTCGTAAGCCCAGCTTACATGTACTGTATCAATATACCTACGTTTTTACTTCGAATTATATTGTTTTCTTACCGAATTTTCACTTTAACCACATGAAACTATGTCAATGTAAATACATTTAGGCTGTGCGTATGCTATTGTAATTTAAAGGTGTAATTTTAATTTTGCTAGTTGTTAATGTCACTACTATTGCCATTACATTCAGTGATATACGGGAATTACGATTTACGAGTAACATTAGTATAAAAAAACATTACTAAGGATCCCCATCGAGGCCAGCTCCTTGACGTGGAGATGGGGCTCAAGTACAGCCATCAGCGGCTGAAAAACTAAGACTGGCCAGGCCCTCCTACACTCGAGCAAGACCACAGTCTGCCCTAGCAAGTCAAGGTGCTGAAGACGGAGGCAACCAGCCAAGAGGCGCACCACAGCAATCAGGATGCCACGCACATGCGCTATGGAAGTATGCCTATATCTGCAAAACGTTATGGCACTCGCCCTGTGACGGACACCCATGCAGGCGCAGTGCCGGGCCCTCTGCCTCGGAAGGGCCCAACCCCTACTACTGGGGGTCCTTCTCAATTGCCCCGTGGAGCCAGGAGGCATGAGAATAGAGCTACTGGCCAAGCAAAGAAAAGACCATTTAAAATAATGCACTGGAATGCTGAAGGCGTCAATAGTAAAAAAGACGGCTAGAGCAAAAAATTAGAGCTCGAAAATATCTTGAATAACTACAAAAGACAGTGAAGTTTATACAAGAAACAACATTGCAGATATAGACAATATAGTTCAAGCGAACGAAAGAAGAAGAAGAAGAATTACTAAGGATTCTGTATGGTCTGGTACGGGAGGAGGTCCATGGGGGTGACACCATGAGTTACCGCACTGGGTGACACCAACCCTAGTGACGCCACTGCATATACCTCCAGTTTTCACACCTCCTCCCCCCCCGCCCCTTTTTTGGTTACAGCATAACAGGTAAGAGGAATCTACCATTTGGACTAAGGAGCAAAAAAAAAAATCACGCGCACACACACACACACACACACACACACACGCATAAACACATACATACGCACAATTTATAAATGTTCATTTACTCTAAAAAATAATTGGTTAAGAAGGATTATCCCACAAAACAAATTGTGGCAATAGAATATAATATTTAAAATTCTACACAATATATATATATATATATATATATATATATATATATATATATATATATATATATATATATATATATATATATATATATATATAATATATATATATATATNTATATATATATATATATATATATATATATATATAAGTAAAACCCATCAGAGTTTGAACAATGTTGTTATTTCCCCTCTTTAAATAAAACAAATGATAACTGGACAACTACTTTCATTCTATGCAATAGAATATATGGAAAATAGATTTTTATTTTTTTAGTGCATTTGGTAGCAACAATAAAAGTGGTTCTCAGTAGATTAATATGAAACAAATATAAAGGTATGTTATCAGGCACTCGCAGGAAATAAAGAAGTAGAACACCAGACAACAGAAAAACAACAGACATGAGTGGCTTACCCAGGATTTGAACACTGGACCTTCCGTGCGACAACCCCGCCTAGCCATGCAAGCGAATCACACTATCCGCTCTGCCATCTACGCATCATCAAAAATGATGTTTCAATGGCAGGTCAATAGTGCGAACCACAATACACGACACCAGAAGTCCTCCATGGGCAGTTCAGCCTATTAATGACGCAATCACTTCTGTTGTATTTCTATCAAGCAGTATAGGCCGAATCCAACAAGACCCTTAGGACCTTAATACTGTGTCCAGTAAATGATAGTAGACTAGAACAGTGAGAACAGGATAGTGGGTAGGTTTGGTATTTGATAAGGGTGGAATTAGGATGCCGTCAAATTACCACCTCTATCGACACCAGGTATTACAATGCAAGATGTGGGTGTCTTATCTGGTTTAGATTGTTGCTGTGTGTGTTGCAGTAGAACAGTTCACAGGGTACACCACAGGCAACATGACGTGTAGAGTCATAAAAATGGTAACTTCGCTTTAGGTTTATACCATTTATTGCACGCCACAAAACAGTCATGATACTTATGTTATCATCAGCATAGTATAACGAATGCAGCATTCAAACTCATGTTAACTGACAGTCATGTAGGAGTCAATACTCAATAGTTGTATGGAAAACAAATATCATAGCGAAGCTTGATAAATAATACATATAACTTCTGCAACCGTGGTCCGCTGCAGATCCTTAATGTTCATAGACAATAATAATTATTCCTTCCTGATGCTAGCAGATCAGATGTATACAATACGTCCGTTTACTGTCTGCACGTGAGTAGCATACATGGATTACAGGTCAGCTCAACCTTTATAACCTTCCTAAGTCTAACCATCTGACTTGGACGTGATCTCTGATATAACTAATCCTGGAACACAGACAATAGTCTTGTTGGTCTAGAGCGACCCATAGATATATAACTAGTTCAGGTATAAAGATACCGATGACTTAATCCTAGTCAAAGTACCTCTCCATTTTGAATCACACAGGCGAGCAAAAAGGCGACAAAATGACGAACCTCTAGATGATAGCCTAAAGTTTGATACAAGAGGAATTACCTTATTTCGGAAAATCAAACATGAACATATGCCTCCAGGCAGGCTTGAATAATACGGGGAAATAGTCTAGTTAGCTAACTAACTCACAAAGACAATGTATTTCCCTCAGAGAATCACAAGACGCAGTCGCGTCCGCTCGCTAATCAGTCCATTTCTCAACTCCCCAATCTGGGCGGAACAACAAACGACAACCAAGTCGAGACATGCGCAGAGTGACAATCTCTGAGTCGCTGTTCACAATAAGACGATTCTAAGAACATTCGAGATAAAAGTCTTACACAGTCGCGCCTTTTATGGACATGAACAGAAGCGTTAAGAAAGGTTTCAAACATCTACAACAGTTGACTGATACTACCAAATAAGGAGATATGGTCACGCTTCGTTCAAGACATTATAGACCGAACGTGTCTCTATACAAGAGGAGGTAAACTCATAAAAAATAGCAGTATCGATATATCGGGTTCTGTCCCTTTGACCATAAAATATATATAACATGCATTTCAGTCAAATAATGATCATACATACGAAAAACGATCATACAAAGACTTTGGAAAAAAGTAATTATTTGTGCGTAACAGTATTGTACAAACATTTATTACAAATAAGGGAGGGAAACCTGAGGCCTGTAAACAGTAAATTAATATGAAATTAATATGAAACAAATATAAAGGTATGTTATCAGGCACTCGCAGGAAATAAAGAAGTAGAACACCAGACAACAGAAAAACAACAGACATGAGTGGCTTACCCAGGATTTGAACACTGGACCTTCCGTGCGACAACCCCGCCTAGCCATGCAAGCGAATCACACTATCCGCTCTGCCATCTACGCATCATCAAAAATGATGTTTCAATGGCAGGTCAATAGTGCGAACCACAATACACGACACCAGAAGTCCTCCATGGGCAGTTCAGCCTATTAATGACGCAATCACTTCTGTTGTATTTCTATCAAGCAGTATAGGCCGAATCCAACAAGACCCTTAGGACCTTAATACTGTGTCCAGTAAATGATAGTAGACTAGAACAGTGAGAACAGGATAGTGGGTAGGTTTGGTATTGTACAAACATTTATTACAAATAAGGGAGGGAAACCTGAGGCCTGTAAACAGTAAATTATTATGAAACAAATATAAAGGTATGTTATCAGGCACTCGCAGGAAATAAAGAAGTAGAACACCAGACAACAGAAAAACAACAGACATGAGTGGCTTACCCAGGATTTGAACACTGGACCTTCCGTGCGACAACCCCGCCTAGCCATGCAAGCGAATCACACTATCCTATTGACCTGCCATTGAAACATCATTTTTGATGATGCGTAGATGGCAGAGCGGATAGTGTGATTCGCTTGCATGGCTAGGCGGGGTTGTCGCACGGAAGGTCCAGTGTTCAAATCCTGGGTAAGCCACTCATGTCTGTTGTTTTTCTGTTGTCTGGTGTTCTACTTCTTTATTTTCCTGCGAGTGCCTGATAACATACCTTTATATTTGTTTCATATTAATTTACTGTTTACAGGCCTCAGGTTTCCCTCCCTTATTTGTAATAAATGGTTCTCAGTAGACAATGTTGTCGATTCTGAACAACAATAATACGAGTAATATCATGTGATGTCTATGCTAATGGCTACCCAAAAATATGGGTTTTGAAAATAACGTTGAGGTGGCAAGTCTAGAAACTCGAGAACCGTTACCAGAATGGGGTGAAAGAAAATAGGTAGTGCTCATCTTGTTAGAACAAGGGGCAAAGAAATAGATTTCGTTACGACTAGATATTCTTTGTTAGGGACAGACGAATCAAAACTGTAGAGAAATGAAAGCTAATCTTAAAGCACAAAAGAAAATAACACAAATAATGCGAGCTGTAAATTGAAATTCATCTTTTCAGTCTGGTAACTCGTAGTGTTGGAGAAACTCGACATGTAATTTAGAGAATAGTTAATACTTACAAATGTCCATAGTTTCTAAAAGTTATAGTCACACCATCGGTATATCCTTTCTTGGTCATCCCTATGACTTACGATCCGATATGTAACGTATAAGACGGTTAATTATTCTTGATCTTTCATTCTGACCAGATATCCAGAAAGTTCATCGTCGTTTTCTCTACAAAGTCCTCGCTCTTTACTGAGTAATGTAAAAAAAAATATATTTAAGAGACCGAACATAGCCACAACATATATATATATATATATATATATATATTTATATATATATATATATATATATATATATATATATATATATATATATATATATATATATATATATATATATATATATATATATATATATACATATATATATATATATATATATATATACACACACACACAGAGATCAGTAACGGGAAACTCTTGAAGATTAAAAACAATTATATGGGCACTAAGAAGACACAAACCTTAAGCTTGGGGACCAGAGATGTAGACTCAGGTCGGCTGACTCGGACTCGAGTCCGACTTAACTCACAAAGGCTACTTGACTCAGTTTCTTGGTAGTGATTGGAGATTCGACTTAAAACGTGACAGTTTTGTAAAGTGAACGACCTATTCCAAGCCTTCAAATGGTGTAGTTCAGGCGAAAATAAATTAAACGCGCACAGGAACTAGTTACGGGCATATGCCTTAGGTTACCTGACAAGAGGCCGAGGCCAGATGGTTGTCAATCAGATTACAGCGGTCACATGACAACCCCTTTTGCTAGATCTTGTAATACGAGCACGTAAACCCCCCCCCCCCCCCCCATAATGAGAGGTATCCATTATGTTGTGCCCTTTCTGCGGCATGTCTGATGATGGCACTAATTCTCATGTGGTCTTTTCATTTCTTTCCATTCTGTTTCAACTTCATTAGACCCTTGTGTCACAGATTGCCTCCCCTGCTTTGCAATAGTTATCCAATAGTGGCCAAAACTCAAGAGTATCTAAACTGGGTCGTCATAGGTGTTTACCTTCGCACAGGATTACGTTTAGCAGAGATGTAGATAGAAGTGTAATGACGCTTCTATCCGAAGGGAGTATTCACAAGATAATTCAGAAATCGAGAACCATGCGGCATAGGGCTGGGCAATGGTTAACGTATATCTGTCCGTCGGCTTTGGTGAAGGATTTAAGAAATGGGTTTTTAGCCCGCTCAAGCCCACAGCTGAGCTAATTCAGCGAATGTACTCTTATAAGTAATGGCTCTATAGATGTAAATATATCTATGTATATATAGATGTATGTTTTTAAAAGAATCTTGCTCAAACGTTCGCTTTCATACATATAAAACCGAATCAACTATGATTGTTTGGTTTTAAAACAACATGTAACAAATTTAATAATGAATTAGTCGTTAACAGTTAAAATAAGGAGGGAATGATAAATTTTGTTGTAAATACAAGTTTTCGTCACGGAGACGTTGGTGAGGATTTATCAAAGTCCGTTTGCTTTTCCCCCTATTTTTTACAAGAAAACGTAACTCTAGGTGAGTCTTGTCGCCGTGGTTTTCGTCACTTCTTGGTGACGAGTGTACTTCTCTCACACGAGTGGCGTAGTAACTTGAGTACTTCGAACCGTCTGATAGCTTGTAACCACAAGTAGTCTTGTACCACGAACTTTTGGAAAATAGACAAACAAATGCCTCTGCTAAGTACATTTGTGGCTGCCAATGAACAGGCGCATTCTCGCTGTACACCCACCAGTGATAATCTCTCATAAGAATTAAATTCCCGAGTACACAGTGTAGCTCAGGGAAGATGATTAAAATCACCATATTCCTCTGGGTATTAACTGGGAAAATATGTCTGGACAGCGCGAATAATGAGTTGCCTGAGTTACAATTAACAAAGTGCATTCATAACCCTCCACTCCCAAAGGAGCATAGGCCTAACACATGCCAAGTCCTCCTGTCACGTGCCATCATCTCAAGTTCTTTCCACGTTCTCCTCATCATTTTCACCTCTGTTTCCAGCTCTCTTCTCCATGTGCTTCTTGGTCTACCTCTGCCTCTCTTGCCCTGGGGGTTCCAGAACAAGGACTGCCTTGTAATGCTATCAACAGGCTTCCTCAGTGTGTGTCCTATCCATCGCCATCGTCTTCTTCTCATCTCTTGTTCCAGTGGCACTTGTCTAGTGTTACGTTGGGGTTTTGTGTGTAAGATATGTTGGTATAATTGTGCTGATACGGAGGTGAATGACATGGGTGTCAAGGCAGTGCATTCAATTTTATATAAACTTGATAAGATCTTCGTGGATGGGTCCACATAACATGACATGTTTATTCAGATGACACGATATTCATTTCATAGTAGTACATGCTTTAATAATCATCAGCAAGGCATAGAACGTCTCAGTCAGTTCAATTCATCTGTACAAATCTAGCCGCTGTACTAGAGATGCCTAAAGAGGTTAACATCTAAGTAATGTGGACTAGAGATGACGATGCTAAAAGTTGATAGTAGACTTACTTTCTACAATTCACGGAACTTCTCCATAAGTCCGGAGTCATCATAAACAAAGTGGCGGCCTCCAAAATATACAAGGTGCCACTTGACAAAGTACTTGAATCCTCTACCGAAAACGGGAGCTCATAAAACACGTCTGACGAGGACCAATAATTCTAACAGAAGGCCTCGAACTAACGGTCTGCATATATTAGTGCAGAACTTATTACGTCATAATCACCTAGTGACGTAAACCTTATATCGCGTTCACTTACAATTAAAATGGTGCAAAATACATCATGTTGGCCCCAGATAGAATTGTTACCGCGTAGATTAAACTGCTAACAAAATTAAGTGTGGTCAACATGTAAAATACATTATAATCTTCTTTAACATCTAGTTCTTGTCATCAGTTCCACGTTGGTAACCTTGTCATACCATTTTAATCCCTCTATTCTAAGCAAGCACCCATTTATGAAAGTCTGTAGCTTTTTTGGTTGTTGTCTTTGTTGTTCTCCATGTCTCAGAGCCATACAATAAGACTGTCTTCACATTTGAGTTGAAGATTCTTATTTTCGTGTTGGATCCGATTTCTCTTGATCTCCATATATTTCCCAATGCAATGAAAGCTCCTCTTGCTTTTTGTATTCTTAGTTTGATAACACTGTCTGTCCCTCCAACTTTGTCTATATTGCTGCCAAGATATGTGTACGATTCTACATCTTGTATTGGTGCTTCTTCAAGTTCAACCCTGTTATCATTACCTGCATTTATTCTCATTATTTTTGTCTTTTCCCTGTGTATTTTCAGACCCAATTGCTGTGACCTCTCATCGAGTGTTTTCAATTTGTCCTGCATCTGATTACGGTTATGGGACAGAAGAGCCAAGTCATCCAGCTGCTTAGTCAGAGTCCACTGGATTCCATTTCTGTTGTGTGTTGTCGATGATCTCATTACCCAGTCTATTGCTAGTAAGAAAAGAAATGGAGACAAGAGGCATCCCTGTCGCACTCCTGTTCTTATCCCAAACGGTTCTGTAAGCTGTCCTATGTAAGCATTATGGAGTTCCTCTGCATGTCATGTCTTCATATGTTTTCTTTATTAAATTAATGATCTTCAGAGGAACTCCATAATGCCTCATCAATTTCGAAAGTGATTCTCTGTCTACACTGTCAAATGCCTTTTCGTAGTCCATATTTTGACGCACATATTACAAAAATCTATATCGCTATTTAATATGGGAAAAATATAGACATTCATTCATTTGTGTATGAAAATGCTGTCTATGGTAAAAGCGAGAGAATCCATGTTTGATTCACACTTTTGATTATAGGAGTAATCGTTCTTGATATTGATCCGGCGCATGGATTGCTCTTACGTTTGTACTTATTTTTTAGGGCCAGAAAATATATTAATTTGCTTATTATGTTTATGGCCTGAATTCATATGTATTACATATTATTAGTACAAGTAGAATCAGTCCTATATTGTATATTTTGGATGGGTAGGCGGGACTAGATTCTTATTATTCCGGTCTAGCGGAAGTATGAGTTGTCTTGACAAGTCGTGATGAGTTCCGGACAAGTCGTGATGAGTTCCGATGTACCGTGATAATGGCGGGTACGCATTTTTCAAAGGGCTGGTAGATTCTTAAGGAAATACGATTCATGAAGTGGTTTTCTTCTAAAGGAGATGGTATCTCTACTATAGTTTATGTTAGAGACTCTCCTAAGGTACGGTACAATGTATAATTCGGACTCCATGTATTGCCAGACCCTATTTTGATGATCTCATGTCGATTCGACCTAGATGGAACATTGTGCTTCGTATCGCTAGGGCCGTGTTTTGTATCGACAAAGATGACAGACTTTCCTACAGCGGTTATGGCTACGTGAATTAACCTGATCATCGTAGAGCTGTATGGAAACATTTATGAAATCAGTTATATACCCATTATAAATTAACTCTGGCTTATATTCTCCTTCCTATGAATGAGTGAACGACAACTCAGGGAGGCAGCCATGTTAGATTTCGGTCATCATATGTTTTGATCACTGCCAAGAGAACAGATTATTTATCCTATTATCGGACAGTGACAGGGAGATCTCAATCTTGCTAGAAACCCCTCTTTCGTGGTTTCATAATATATACTACAAACTATGGACGTCAAGTAACCTTAGTTATTTACCGATCTGCCTTCACTGACGCGTTTAGTCAGATAGGGGGATGCGGCCATAATGTATCATGACATTGAACTTTTGATGTACTGCCCATTATTTCTGAATGTGTCATGACTTCAGATCTGCTATGTATACCTACAAATTGATATGTCAACATACCATGAGGTACTCGTATGTCCCAGTGTGTACGTCTGAATAAATTGGGTAAACAAAGATTCCAGCAGTCTGCATTGGTGCCTTGTAGACACAAGTGTATGAGTGGTTATATTGGTCAGCACACGAACAGTACACCATTCGCGGTAATCACACTCTGCACTTCTACTCCATACATACACCATCCTGCGTCGGTTGGAGTGACCAAGTTTAGGGCCTGCTTCCCCTGGAGCCTTTGCCTTCCCTAACTCAGGACTAGGGTGAGTTACCCATTTACAGCTGGGTAGACTGGAGCATGCCTGATCTCAACAACACACCACTCTTCCTTACAGAGCACACCGACTGACACTTTACAGAGTGGAAAGAAGAAAAGAAACTTTACAGTCATGTCTTCATATGTTTTCTTTATTAAATTAATGATCTTCAGAGGAACTCCATAATGCCTCATCAATTTCGAAAGTGATTCTCTGTCTACACTGTCAAATGCCTTTTCGTAGTCCACAAATCCGATGTATAGTGGTGAATTCCATTCCAGACTTTGTTCAACTATTATTCTCAAAGTGGCTATCTGGTCTGTACATGATCTGTTTTGTCGAAAACCTGCTTGTTCATCTCTCAGTTTCTTTTCTATGGACTCTTTTTTTATCTCTCAAGGATAATCCTGTTTAATACTTTTCCTGGCATTGATAGTAACATTATTCCTCTATAATTTGTGCACTCTTGTAAATTTCCCTTCTTAGGCAACTTAACCAGATATCCTTCCTTCCATTCTGCTGGTATCTCTTCCTTTTCCAGACTTTACCAAGTAATTTATATAACATCTCTGTAGCCGTGTCGATATCTGCTTTGATGGCCTCTGCTGGAATGCCATCAGGTCCAGACGCTTTTCCATCTCTTAGAAGCTTTATGGCTTTCTTTATTTCTTCCTTCGTTGGTCTTTCACGGTTAATTTGTAGCTCTTCTTCTGCTGGCTGGATGTCCGGGGGGTTTTGTGGAGCTGGTGTATTGGGGAGGTCCTAAAAATATTATGTCCACCTCTTCATTTGCTCTTGTATATTGCTGAGCAGTTTTTCCATTCTTGTCTTTTATGAGGCAACTTGTTTGCTTGTATTTCCCTGTTAGCTTCTTTGTGCTGCTATACAGTTCTCTCATATTTCCTTTGGCTACAGCATCTTCTGCCTCTCTTGCCAACTCCTCAATATACTTCCTCTTGTCTCTTTTGATACTTCTTTTTACTTCTTTGTTTGCTTCTGTGTACACTTCTTGAGCCTTGGCTTTGGAACTTCTGGTTTTGCTTGTGTTTAAATCTGCTTTCTTGTTTTTTCTGTCTTTTATCTTATTGATGGTTTCTGTTGTTATCCAAGCTTTTTGTTGTCGTTCCTTTTTCCCCAGTATTTCTTCACATGTCTCATTCCATACAGTTTTGACCTGCTGCCAATAGTCTTCTGTATTCTCTACATCTTCCAGCTGTTGGAGCACTTGGAATTTGTTGGATATTGTGACCGCAAATTTGTCTCTTGTTTTTTTATTTCTTAGATGTCCTACATTAAATTATTGTCTATAATTTTGCATTGTTGCATATCTCTTGAGTTTCATTTTTACTTTGGCTATCAGAAAGTGGTGATCTGATGCCACATCTGCTCCTCTATATACCTTTACATCCTGCAATGATGATCTAAACTTCTTGTTTATGCATATATGATCAATCTGATTTTCTGTTCTATGGTCTGGTGATATCCATGTTGCCTTGTGTATTCTCTTATGTGGAAACATGCTTCCTCCTATAGCCAGTTGATTTGAAGCACAGAAGTTTGAGAATAGTTCCCCATTTTCATTCATTATTCCTAGCCCATGTTTTCCCATGACTTCTTCAAAGCCGGTGTTGACTGTACCTATCTTTGCATTCATGTCACCCATCAAAATTGTGATGTCTCTTCTTTTTACTTTTTACATAATTTCCTGTAGTCTAGTATAAAATGCTTCTTTCACAGACTCTTCTTTGTCATTAGTTGGTGCATAACATTGGATGACATTTACATTTATTTTCTTTTTTAGCTGTTTTAAAAGTAGCTGTTATTATTCTGGGTCCAACAGCTTCCCATTCAATGAGTGCTTTCTGTGCTTCTTTAGATATCATAAGAGCTACCCCTTCACTGTGGTGTGAACTTTCGTCTACATGTCCTGAGGACAGATCCAATTCACCTGTGATTAGTTTCTTCTTGTCTACCTCCTTCCACTTTGTTTCACACATTCCCAGAACCTCGATTTTATATTCCCTCATTTATGCTGCTATTTGTGCCACTTTCCCTTGTTCGTTTAATGTTCGAACATTCCAGGTGCCAAATCTGGAAGTTCTTCTAGAAGAAAGAAGGTTAGTCAGTAACACAGACTCCTTTCGGCTTTCTCTGTGTTGCATCATACGCCTCCTTGCGAGAGGACCTTCCCCTGTCTTGGATGGCTGTGTTTTATATTCCTTAATTGAGTTGTCCATGTTTGATGAAGTTTTTTTGTGGTTTACATTTTTTACAGGATGAGGTAACCAGCCCCATGCCCAACCCTCCTTAGTCGCTTTCTACGACATGCATGGAAGGGAACAGTGTTACTATTCTTTGCTCCCCTTTCGGGGCCTGGTAACACACGGGTGAACAAAGTGCATATATCTCACAAAATATTATACCTTTAGGCACAAGTGATGTAATCATCAGTCATCACTGCTCCATTCGGAGTCTGGAGTCACCTCTGCTGTCGATTTTCCGCACGACTAGCTAGAAGAAATCACCAGCGCTTGCAGTAGTGGTTTATGAATATACTAGTTTCATATGTGAGGTTGCCAGTCTCATATATAACCACTTAGCAAGAAAACATGTCAAATTTACATTCGTAAAATAATGGTTACACTTACCCCAAAGTTTTGGGAATTCACAATCTCCCTGCGCAGGGTAGGATCGACACGAGCAATTTAGGTTATATGCTCTCGAACCACTTGGTCTGGAAATTTTTAATCCCTTGTATGACGGGTGAATCTGCGAAACACTTGGCCTGGGAAACTAGGAATTCCTCTTCGACAGGTCTTCTACGATACACTTGGTCTGGGAAAATTTCTCTTATGACGGGTGATCCAATTCCTTAGGGTTCCAGTCTGGGTATTTGTGATAAAATTAACCGTGATACAACGTTAAAATATCTCCAAAGATAAAATGTAGGGATAAAAATAATGCGTAAGCTATTAGAATACATGATCGCCCACGCCGCGGGTCACCACCCGCCATGGAAACTAACTTGTTAGACGTGAAGGCAAAACGTTTACCCTTGGAACGGGATGAGAACGGAGATCAAAAGGAAAAAATATGACTGAACACGTGCTCGAAACTAGCAAGGCTAAAAAGACGCAATTGGTGGGGAAAGGAAAAAAATTCACGTCCCCAAGTTGACACAAGGTAAAGAAATCGACAAAAGGGACCTTAGCTATTATACGCAACAGTCATTTCTTGGACGCTTTTGCGATAACTTAGTCCGTTTATTTGAATGCAGTGACGAACGCATTACAAAAGATGCTCGAAAATATTTCAAAAAACCAAATAACCTTGAAAAGTAACTTTTTCTTAATAATAATGTTAGGAATATAAAACCTAGCTGGCCGGATGGCCCATCTTGAGCAGTGAAATAATATGCTTTCATTTATACAGACGGATAGATAATAAGAAAGATATTGACAAAAGACTGTGTTGTTCATATCAGCGAGCGACTGCATGGAAACAAAAAAATGTCCCTAATTTTCAAAAACTGCAGCCTTGAGACTCAAGTGCTAAAATCTAGTTGGAATGAAAGAGACGGGATGGGGTGGAGAATTGTGGCTAAAAATAACTTTAAAGGCAAAATTGTGTAGGGGACGGCAGAGTTGGTTCAAAAAAAACAAGTGTGTTTTTGTGTGAAACGCAAGTAGAGACAGACGGACCAACAGACAATAATACATACTTGACTGAGGTATGACTGAATTGACTTTTGATAGGAGGTTTGAATTTGAAAAGGAAAAAAGGCGGTGATTGGCCACAGATAAACATATTATCGGCGCTCAGACGCGCATTTTTTCCATTCATCATAAGTTGTCCAGTAGTAGACACAGTAAATAATTCAGTGGTATATTTCCCAGAAGCTAATTGAAATATTTAGAGGGACGCCATACTAGAGCCAGCAGCTCAGCTGAGTTTTGCTAGCATATAACTGTGTTCTCTATTCATAATTCTGGTAAGACTGAAAGTATTTCTTTGTATATTTTAATATTTGTTTAATGTTTCGAGTGATTTGGTACTGCCATATCAAAATCTATCCCTTACAACAAGTAAGGATTCGCTCTAGACCCCCAGCCCCAGTTCAGGGTCTAGAGACAAACAAAATACATAAACTCCAGCAAGGATTATGAAGGGCGGATCAAGTGTTGAGATCAGTGGAACATATCTCCTATCCTATTCTATGGCAAGAAGCTAATGAACATATTTCAGAATATGTAGTCTGGGGGAACTTATCCTATGTGAAACCAACTTGGTAAGATGTGCTGTATGGTCAGAGAGATCTGACCCCCGTCCTATGTGGTGTTGTTGTGTGTAGAGTTGTGTGCAGAAATGGTTTAGAGGATGGAATTCTGACACATGACCCAATACTTTTATTTCAGAACTGTGAGTTTTTTATTTGGCACCAATGTGGTGTCAAATGATGTGTTGATTAATACAAGAGTGGGACCGTGCAGTCTAATATTTTGGCAGAGCATCCTTATATTGCCCCCAAGCACGGAGAGGTGGGGCCACCAGATTCCAGCACCAGAACTACTCATTCAAGATACGTGAGCGTCTGGCCTGCTGGACATTCACCAACTCAACTTATTTTCTAACACACCAACTATATTCCCATCAATAAATGGACAATGTGTAGTAGCCATAGACAGGGAGTGATGAGGCCACCCCAACAGCACATCCATTAATCGTTCTCCCAGATAAATTACAACTATAAACAGTAGTAATATTAACTAGTCTTGTAAAATACATATGTGCACACCTTTCATTTATTATGCCATATATTCATGCATTTCATTCATAATTGCAAAACCTTTCATATGTTCTGACCAAAATAAAACCTTGGTTCAGAACAAATAAACTTAAAGAAAATTTACTATCAAAATTTTACACAGCTTGAGTTAGTTCAGTGTGTTATAACATTTTATTAATATTATTAGACTTATTAAATATCTGTGTGTGTGTATGTAAACTACCACAACACATTACATATCAGTACCCTAGAATTTTAACGTAGCCACATTCATTAGTAAAAAAAGATAGGTGTGAGGTCGTAGTGGTAGCAAGAAGGGCCTTCTGTAAATTCACAGCTACATTTATCTCAGGAGCCTCCACAGCTGACCTCATGCATCACACTAGGTAATATCACAATCATATAATACCATCAAATCCACTACAGTATTTAAAGTCCTGATCCCTTAAATTTGCAGTCTCTCTATTTATAACGGCGGATGGGCTTACATTTTTAAGGTTTTAAGTTTCCCACATACTTCAATCTATCACTTATAAGTATGGAATTCTAGGTCCGATCCTTCTCTTTCTGGCTCTTTGGGAGTTGCTAGTGTGATGTGCGATGCAGTCTCTGTGTTCTGTGTCTCTGATTTTCGCTAGATTATATTTCCAGTTTCCAGTTCACATCACAGATTGTGTTTCCGCCGAATTTTCCAATGAAATTCATTGTTTATTCCGGCTCTCACTTCAATCCAATCGTAAGCTCTTTTGCACTATGTGGGTTTGGGTGTTTAAATTCATAATCTCCCCCGCGTGTTTAAAATATTACATTTAATATTCCAACGCGTGACCTCTATCTAATAATTCGTAAGACTTCCGATTGCACACAAACAAATCTGTGACTAATTTCCTGCCCAGATGCTACCTATCGCCAATATTGTCTCTCCAGACAGATTCTCAGTAATAATCTTACACCGGGATGGTCCCATGAAACAATTATCTCCTTATCGCCGGTGTTTTCGTGCCTTCTTCAGACAGTCAAACAAAAGGGTCGCCGGCCGCTCAGACAAACAAAATTGGCTTCCTATTCATCCTCGTATGAGACCTATTGTGTCTAACAAGGATCGTCTCCTATCAACGGTGGCAGGCGACTCAAAGCGATAAACGTATTACCGCTGACCAGTGATAATGACCGGGTATTGTTACGATAATACCACAGTTCACCTAGCGAAACGTAAATAAACCTGAGGAGTGGTCACAGCAAATGAATGTAGGGCGTAAAGTATGCCAAATAATAGGACGATGAATGAGAGAAATCAAGAAATGAAGAGATACTGCCAGAGTGAATGAGAGTTATAAAAAAGCACGACTGATTTCGTCACACTTTGTATACAATCCTATCTTAATGCATTGGATATGAAGCTGTTGAGCAACCATTCACAAATGACATGGGGAGAAATTTAAAAAAAAAAGCTTTAGGACTGAAATTTGGCTAATTAATTAACAACTTTTTATCACATTTTTTTAAAGATGTACGAATATCTTTTAAAATATTGTCCTGGTAACGTATTTAAAAAACGAACAACGAAAATTCCAAAAAACGCCTTATATTACTCCGTCTACGAACCTTTATTTTGGGGTGTATTCTTGAGCGGTTAAATCGTCCGATTGTTCAATAAAAAAAAAAAGCGAAATGGGACGCATGCTCTCCCCTCAAATTCCTTTCATCCTCCTAACACTATTAATTTGATTGTCTTTGTGCTTTGTTGATCATATATTAGCTACAGTAATGTTTTTTGTATATTGAAAAGATCCATTTGGTTGCAACTTTAATGAACTCTGTTTATTACCTACTGCTAAATATAAACCAAAGACAGAAATACGCATGAATACATGCTATGCATTTCTTGCGGAAATCTGTGTGATGTGAGTGGTAACAAAATCCCTAAGGTTTGTCAAATAGCTGTTGTGAATATTTCTAACACACCTAGCATGAAACGATTTGAAGTCATGGGCGTTCTTTTAGTGGGTGTGCAGTTTATTTTTGACATTGTAGTGCGCGACTTTTACGTATTTTCCCGAAATGCTGGCGAGACTGCGCCATTGTTGGTTAAAGATGTTTCACTTAGACATAGAAGAAGGAGGGGAAACCCGAGGCCTGATAGCATACCTTTGTGTGTTGTTTGTGTTTATTATTCACTTAGACAGTATATAGGGTAAACTGGTACGAAATTTCAACAAAATAGATTATAACCTTCGCGCAACATTTTTGCTAGGTACGGTACTGTAACAGTGGCGGGCAACGTCAACAAAACTGATTATAACAGCAACAGAGTGAAGCAGGTTTTGACATCGCTCATGTCTTAATGTTTATAATGTATATCTACATTATTAAGTGAACGAAACTGACATTTAAAAAATACTTGCACAAATTGAGATAAAGAAACGTAATAAACGTGATTGGTATGCTGATTTGTGGGGAAGAAACAAATAAAACAAAACTCGTTCAGTCATCGGTGATAGAGCTGCCACAAAATCAGATTTTTTCATCATCATCATCACTATCTCCTGTTTCACTCCTTATGCTTCATGAACCACCACGATGACTAGGACCGTAGATAGGACTTAATAAGGGGGATGGGGTTGGGTTATTAAAAAAAATATTTTTATGCACTATTTTGGTATAGTAAAATTTCCCCACAAATGTTTTTCACCAAACCCGAGGGGGGAAAGGGGGGGGGGGGGGGGTTTGAACCCCTTAAAACACCCCCCCCCCCTTCCTTGTATCTACGGCCCTGACGATGACCCCTTTAAAGGAACATACGACAAAGAAAAGCTCAAACTGTTGTAGTGCTGGGTTCTGTAGCAATTAGTTTTGCAAGCCTCGTAGGCACCATAATACTAGTCACCTCTTACGACATGCCTGAGAAAACCCTTGTCATGTTCTCTCTGTGTTCCCTGAGATACCCCCAGGAATTGCATGGAGCAGTTTTCGCTTCTGCTTCTTCTATTATAGTCATTCAAGTTTGTGATGGCGCTAAGTATCATGGGACATCTCACAGGTGGTCCTGACCATCGCTCCGGTTTGTCTGCTGATGCATGTTTTCCTGCTGAAAGTTTCATCCACGCCCTCAGTCCATAATTTTCTTGCTAGTCCTTGAGTTGTATGTTATGATTGTGCTGATATGTAACTCAAATAATTGGTCCATCAAGTTTTCATTGTAACAAGACGATCAAACTATTTTATGTTTGTATAAACATTTATTATAAGACCCTAAAGAACATGAGGAAGGAAAAACAATGCCCTCTCAAATTTATAAAGGACAAGCAAGGCAAATTGCTTACTGCCCCGAAGGAAGTAATGGAAAGATGGAAAGAATATTTCTCAGAACTCCTTGATGGTGAGCAAGGTCAAGCATCAGAAATGATAACCACTAGCACAGAAGAGGAAACAAATGGTGATGAAGATGACATAAAGATGGAAGAACTGAAGGCAGCACTGGAGAAAATCAAGATGGGCAAAGCAGCAGGGCATGATGGTATAACACCATAAATGGTTAAGTACATGGGAGCATCAGGCGACCCATTACTCTTAAGGGTCCTACAGGCAGCGTGGTGCAACAAGACCATACCAAAGGACTGGGAGTTTGCCATCATAACACCAATTTTCAAAAAGGCTGACAATCGACAATGTGGAAACCATAGAGGCATATCCCTTCTCAGTGTCCCTGGTAAAATCTACTCTAGAATCCTAGAGCAGAGACTCCGACGCCTAGCTGAGCCACAATTGGATGAGGTACAGTGCGGATTCCGAGCAAACCGAAGTACTCAAGACCTAATCTTCACACTCAGACAGCTGAGTGAAAAGGCCCTTGAGTATAAGAGTGGGATCCATCTTTGTTTCATAGATCTGGAAAAGGCATTTGACAGGGTCCCCTGGAGCAAACTTTGGGACTGTTTGGCAAGGAAGAACATTCCAGCACCTCTGATTCATGCTATACAGAGCTTCTACAAGTCTTGCAGAAATTATGTGAGGACAGCAAACCATAAGTCAGAAGAGTTCAGGACCATCACTGGTGTAAGACAATGTGATATCCGGTCACCTTATCTTTTCATACTCCTCATGGACGATGTTATCAAGTCATGTAAGGAGAGAACAAGAAAGTATTCAGTGGGGTACTGGAAGATGAGACAGGTATGTATTTCAGAGCTGGCATTTGCTGATGATGTTGCCCTGATTGCTAAATCAGAGGCACATCTCCAATCCAACCTGCAAGTCTGGAAGGAAGAACTGGAAAAGAGAGGGATGGTCATAAGTGGCTCTAAAACAAAATCCATGGTGATATCACGAGAAGAAAGAAGACATCAGATTAAGCTGGGAGAACAGGTCCTGGAGCAGGTCGACCACTTTAAATATCTCGGAGCTATTGTAGACCGAAAGGGAGGCATCAAAGAAGAGTTGGCCACTCGTAAAGCAGCAGCTGGGAGACTTTTTTAGGCCATAAATCGTGAATTCCTCAGCAAGAGAGAGGCTGGTAAGAAAACGAAGATGGCTGTATACTGCTCCACCTATGTCCCAGTCTTGACATATGGATGCGAGTCATGGGAATTGACTACAACCCATAAAAGCCAGATCCAAACCTCAGAAATGAGGTATCTGACGAAGGTGGTTGAAGTAACAAGAAGAGACATGGTCCGCAACCAGACGATACGTCAAGGCCTAAAATCCCACACCCTGCAGACCCAAGTAGAACAGTCCCAACTAAGATGGTATGGCCATGTCTGCAGAATGGGAGAAAATTGGCTACCACGACAAGCATGGGAAACAAAGAGCCAGGGATCCAGACCCCCAGGACGACCCAGAGTCCGCTGGGAGGACAACATTCGACAATCTTTGAAGGACCGAGGACTAGAATGGAACCAGGCCAGAAGGAAGACAGCCGATAGGATAGTCTGGCGCTCTCTCTTCCAAACCTCTACACCTCACAGTAGAAGGGGAACGACTAAGTAAGTATAAACATTTATAACACACAAGGAAGGGAAACCCGAGGCCTGCAAACAGTAAATAAATATTAGACAAACATAAAGGTATTTTTTCAGGCACTCGTAAGAAATAAAGAAGTAGAAAACTAGACAACAGAAAAACAACAGACGTGAGTGGCTCACCCAGGACTCGAACCCAGGACCTTCCGTGCGACAACCCCGCCTAGCCTATGCACAAGAGCTACAAAGGTGCGAGGTTCGATTCACGGTATCGATATGCTTCAGTCTACCCAGTTGTAAATGGGTACGTGACTTTGCATTTAAGGTAGGGAAGGAAAAGGCAGAGAGGAAGGGAACTGATCAACCCATCTCTCGATGCTGGACTTAGTTTCATGGTCTCTAACACTTCACTCCCCAACGGCAGTATCTGTTATGGGACTGCCTTTACCGTATACAAGAGCTACGAGGCACACTTTGTGCCTGGAATACCTACTTCAACCATATATTAATTGTAAATATTCACTCTAACTTCTATTGTTAATGTGCTTTTTTTCTTATTAATTGTTCTTGTATTATTAAAAATCTGAAAATTTTACGGAAAGCAATTGACAGCAATCTGGTAAAAACATATTTCCCTAGTAAATTTTGGAAGATATATATATAAGTATATAAACCAATAAACGATATTGAATCAGTTCTACAAATAACGGTTCACATGAAACATATATATATAGCCGACTGGAAAGTTATGTCGCAACTGTTAGTTCAACAAAGTAACGAACTCAAACAGCAGTAGAGGTACCAATGAGTGTCCGAAGTAAGGTTAAATGCCAAAATCTCTCACAGCGTTCTTTTCTGATGGTAGCTTAGTTTCGCTCTCTGCTGGAGAGATCCTTGAGTTTGACGTCTGCAAATTAGTTTGTTGTGGAATAATAGTTACATCCTCCACTAAGCACTAAAAGTAATGTCTACTGACAGCTATTGGTCCGTTTCATGATAAGCCCTTTTCAAAGCTGACATCAAAACGAGCTTTAAAAAGAGATACTGATAGAAACTAATACAGATGAAAAACCTATGGCAAGGCACAAGCAAAGAAACAAAGTTACAACTGATCAGAGCATGTAGATTCCCAGTAGCAACATACGGCTGCGAGACTTGGACACTCAATAAAACAGTTGCAAAAAAGATTACATCATTCGAAATGAAATGCTACAGAAGGATGTTGAGAATACCCTGGACAGAAAAAAAGACCAACAGAGAAGTACTGCACTCACTAAACGTACAGGAACATTGGCTCCTAAATACCATCGCAATAAGGAAGCTGAAATTTTTCGGTCATATAAAAAGACATAATAGTCTGGAAAAAACAGTGATGGAAGGCATGGTCCCTGGAAAAAGGGGAAGGGGTCGACCTAGACGACGGTGGACCCAGGACATCACAGAGAGTCTGAACTTGTCTTTGCTGATGCAGGTCGACTTGCCCAGAATCGTGATGCGTTCAGAGCAGCTGTAATGGAGACAACGTTCTGGAAAGAATACGTCACATGATGATGACTGATAGGACAGTATAGTGAATATCATCAGAAACAAAATTCTTACAATATACCCTGATTATAACGCACATTACCTATTTAGATACGGGCTACACAGGATACATAACCTCTGAAATCGAAGCTAAAAAAAAAACATTTCTTCCCCAAAATCTGTATCGGTCTCTGTGGCGCAATCGGTTAGCGCGTTCGGCTGTTAACCGAAAGGTTGGTGGTTCGAGCCCACCCAGGGACGTCTAATTTTTTTTCTCTTCCTACATTACGCAATTTCAGAAGCTTGTAAAATGTTAATTTGTTTAAAATGTGTTTGACAAAGTGATCAGAATCATTTCTATTTTTTAACGCACTTTTATGTTATTCTGCTGCAGAAGTATGTAAGAAAGTGATTTTTCAAGCATACACAACATGTAACTGTACATTATAGAATCCAGAACGACCCACACTTATTATAGACTCAATCACCTCCATAGAGTTCTTTAGTTCTTTCATTTGTTATTTATTCAGTGTTTGTTTGCACACCTCATGAAAGCCTGTAGGTCATAATACTCCACAAATCTTTCTTCACACATATTTTCTTCCACTGTTTCTAAACATAACTCAAAAACTTTTCTTTTTCAATGAATGAACTTGTTTAACTTCCGCGTCATCGTTTGAAGACTTATTCCCTTTTTTTTTTTTTTAAATTGTGTAAATATCAATGTTGTCGACTCGAGTCAATCGACTCAGACTCGAGTCGGGCTTAAGACACCACACAACGACTCGACTCGAGACGACTTGAGATTTAGGCATTAACGACTTGACTCGAGATTTTTTGCCAATTTTTTTGAAAACGACTCGCTGTCCCCCTCATTTAACAGTTAAAAAGTCTAAGGTAGTATTGGTGGTGGTCGGAAATTATACTAGAAATGGGAAATTGGTGTTTGTTGAGTCGAGACAGCGCAAGAGGTCAGGACGTAGACCGTAATTTCGTGGTGGTGAGGTGTAGGGCCTGATGGTGTGGGTAATTGACTCAGTTGTTGGGTTGGGTCACTGGTATTTCTCCCATTTACGCGGAGTGGTTGAAAAATGGTTTTGATGGGACCCGTCCCGTACGAACCATGGCGTTTATTGGTGGGGGGGGGGTGGATAGTTGGGGGGGTGAGGATTGTCTTGGCAAAGGTGTTTAAATACTTCGGGGGATTAACACTGGTTTGCACCCAGGTGGACGCGGGATTAGTGTGGCAAAAGTCACCAAAACTCAAAGCCCAATTGAGAAAAGTTAGTGGATAAGATGACTTTACTGGCTATGCTTGTGGGTAAGATTATTATAAAGCACTTTATTGGTGTAGCCGGATTGGCCAATGGTTAACCGGAAGTTGTGTTTTGGACTTTTATATTACATGGGACAAAACTTCCAGAGAGGTTAACTGTGACGCAATGGGGGGACATCTTAGGGGTAGTTAGGTTAATGATTCACTGTTAGCGGGGCAGCCATTAAAACAGTAATGTGGTTAAGTGTATAAGTCGATAGAGACAAGGTTTTTTGATAAAATACTTGAGTCAGTTAAGTAAGGTAGTACTAAGTAAGAGGTGCGTATAGTATAGAATAAGTAAGGGGTTGAGCACTTGGAAAACATGGTATATAAAACGGATTAAAATGTTACCAACACATCCCGAAGTGGATGGTCCGGCCATACGCAATCGTTGCAGGTCTGACACTCCGCGGCCATAGGTTGTGGTTTTGCACCCAACCACGTATTTGGATCACCAGTTGTTGGAAGTTTACATGGCATTCACGTTGGAGAGCAACCCAATGCTTTCCCTTTCCCGTAACATGATTTACTACCCCCGGGACTACCGGCCTCCTATACTAGGGGAAAGGAGTCCCACAAGTTACATTGTCCCACCGAAAATGATGTCCATTCCGACTTGGTGAAGGGGGGGGGGAGGGTAGACCCAACGAAAGGGGTACTCCGGTGTGTGTCTTGAAGTCGCGAATACTCGCGGATGAGGGATAGTACAATAAAAAGATGGGAGTTGGGAGGAATACTAGGCGATGCTTCACGGGATCCTCTTTGGGAGAGGATTTGTCAACCCCATACGGGTCTGTACCGAATAATTTTCGAGACCATGGAGGGGGATGGCGTCTATGTTGGTGGGATAGAACATTTACCGATCTTGGGGGGTGTTACAGTGGAACAATGGTGGGTATCATTGAGGTCCCCCCGCTACGATGCAGTTACCCTAGAGTTCACCCCAAAGATTGCCACCTCCACCCCCCAAGTACTCCCCTACACCAACCGGTTAACGATTTGGCCTCGATATTAGTTACCCCCTTGCCGCAGGGGCATGATAGGGCTATAGCCCTCTTGAGTTCGGGGTCGACCAAGTGTTATAATCGGCAGGTACAGATTAGGAAGTGATCCCGTGTTAACCTCACAACCCAGAGTGGCGAGTGTAAGAAATTCCCATTCAATTTTATCCCCATTACGTCTGAACCTGCCAGGCATCCACGTAATTTTGAGGGTATAACGTTTCTCAGTGAGGGATGCCCACGCCCGGTATTAGTGACGTTTGTAACTTGTGCCCATTGGTATGGGGTGTGGTGATATAAGTGAACCGAGGGCTGGTGAGGTGGGGTCGTGGGGTGGGTTATGGGAGGGTCAAGTGGTGGGGTGGGGGTGGGTATGGTGGAAAAGCTGTTTTGGGGGTGGGTGGGGTTTTGGTGGTGTTTTGTGGGTATGGATGGGTTTGACTGTGGGTTTGAGGTTGGGGCCTTGACCTGGGGTAAGCTGGTGGTGGCAGGTAGAGGGTGGGAGTATTGCTGTATGTGAAATGCGGGGGAATTGTGGGTGAGTATGCGGTAGGCGATTAGGGGGGTTGGTGGGGGGTGTTGTGGGGGGTGGAGGGGTTTGGGTTGGGTGGGTGGGGGGGGGCGAGGGGGGGGGGGGGGGGGGGGGGGGGGGGGGGGGGGGGGGGTGGGGGGGGGGGGGGGGCGGTGGGAGAGGGGGTGTGGGGGGGGGGGGGGGTGGGGGGGGGGGGGGGTGGGGGGGGGTGGGGGGGGGGGGGGGGGGGGTGGGGGGTGGGTGGGGGGGGGGGGGTGTTGGGGGGGGGGGTGGGTGGGGGGGGTGGGGGGGGTGGGGTGGTTGGGTGGGGGGGTGGTGTATGGGGTGTAAGGGGGTGTAGTATGTGTTATGTTAGGGGGGGGGGGTATAGTTGGGCGGGATTGCGGTGGGGGGGGCGGGGAGGTGTGGGCGAATGGGGGTGGTGAATGGGGGTGGAGGAGTTGTATAGTATGGGTGATTGAATGTTGTTTTGGGGATTTAGGGGGTGGATGAGGGTTGGGGGGCAGGGTAAAGTGTTGGGGGAGGTATATATGGGCGGGGGTATGGATGGGGTTGGGTATTGGGGGTGAATGGAAGGATGGTAGGGGTAGGGAGGGGGGGTGGTAAGGGGGGGGTTGGGTTAGGGGGGGGGGGGTGGGGGGGTAGATGGGGGGATGGGGGTGGTTGGGATTGTGGTTGGGGGTTGGGGGGGGTACTTGGAGTGGGTGGGGGGAGGGGGGGGGAATGAGGGTGGGAGGGAAGGGGATGATTTGTAGGGGGGGGGGAAGGGAAGGAGGAAATGTGAATTATAGGGATAATGGGATTAGGTGGGGGGATTTTGAAAGTTAGGGGAGGGGAATTATGTGTCCGGTATAGTAGGGGGGGGGGGGCGGAGTTGTGGGGGATAGGGGAGAGGTCTGGGGGTGTAGGGGGGTAAGTGGAGGGAGGAAGTAGAGGTGGGGGTCCTTGGGGGGGCTGTGGGGGGTGTGAGGGTTTTAAATGGGGAAAGGGGGAGGGGAGGTTGGGGTTGGGATGGGGGTGGGTAGTGGGAATGAGAAAAAATGGTATTTATGAACTAAAATGATTTTTTTGTATGATTAAAAAAAAAATAACTAAAAGCGGAAAAATGTCACAGACCCTATATCGAAGGGGGGGTGGGCAAAGGATGTGTCTGCTCGGACCCACCCCGTTCGCCGGTGGTCAACCTGAAGAATATGCAAAGTACACACAAAAAAAAAAAAAAAAAAAAAATAAAAAAAAAAAAATAAAAAAAAAAAAAAAAAAAATAAATAAAAAAAAAAAAAAAAAATATCAAAAAAAAAAAATGATCTGCGAGGCGAAAAATAAATCGAAAAAAGATGATGGACGTCACAGGAATCCATATCAGCCCGGACCGAAAAATTGGGCAACCTAGTTGGGGACCGGGGGTTGGGGCACCCCCCCTTGGTTTGCAATTTCGGCAACATACCCGTTTTGTTTTGTGTTTTTTTGTTTGTGTTTTTGTTTTTGATGGGTGGGAGGGCATAAGAATGAAAGGATAGGATGACAATCAGGTTTGGTTAAATGCACGTGTGCAAAGAGGGGGGGTTGTTTTGGGTGTTTTATGCGTTTAGGTTTCATTTTTGTTTTTGTTTTTGGTAGCTTCAGCTTTTTAAACACCAGAAGATAAAGAAATGGCGTCAAGTTTGTGTTGGTTAAGTGCGGGTGATTTACGGGGTAGTAGCTCTGTTGTGGCTGCGTATATTTTATTGAGTTCAAAGGTTTTACCCACCGGATGTGTTCCTTTTATCTTAATTTGTTTTTTAAATATTTATTTTATTTTTTTTGGTTTTTTTTTTTTTTTTTTTTTTAAAATTTTTTTTTTTTTTATTTTTATTTTACGACCGGCCCACATAGCTTAGACCCCACTGGGTGTGGACATATATGTGTCATGGTATTGTGAGGTTGGCAGGAGAAGAGCTGAGGGGTTATTGGTTTTGGTGCAGATATTTGGTGTGTTATATATTAAGTTAGGTCCGTTTAATAATATTGAGGGGGACGTATGATCCTTTGTCTTTGCGTTTTTTATTTTTTGTGAAGGGAGTGTGTGTAGGCAGATATTAAGTATTTGATTGTTTTATGTAGTGTCATTCTATTATCACTATCCGTTAGTTCATTTTCGGTTGTGGGGTGGTTGTGGTGAGGGTGTTTTATGTGCAATTTGTCTTTTTGTACCAAAGAAACTGAATGAGTGGAGTGAACCACGTATCTGAGGGATAGTGGTATGGTGTTCCGGTAGGTGAAGGGAGGGTAGGTGAACGGTGTAACCAGGTAGATTGCGGATGGACAGTGGCGCATGGTTTGGCGTCTTTTGGTTGGAAAGGTTGTGGGAGTTGTTTTTGAGTTGGGGTTGGGGGGGACTTCCGGGTGGGGGGGGCGTGTAGCAAGTCGACGGGGGGACTTGGGGCTCGGGGGGGACAGACAATGAGTCTACGGGTAAGGGGGAGATGGTTGGTGGGGGCAGGGGGGGGGGAGGGGGGTTGGGCGGGGGGTGTGGGACGGTTATGGGCGGTAGGGGCTCACGTAGGGGGGGTACCTTAGGGTGTTGGAACTGATGGGGGGGGGGGGTGAGAAATGTGGGGGGGGGGGGCCGGCCGGGGAGGGGGGGTTTGGGGGAGGGGCAGCGGGGGGTTTGGGAATGGCAGGGTGTGGTAGGGGGAGGGGTCAGGGTTGTGGGGGTGGCCCAGGTATGTGGGGAAGAATGGTTTTAACTTTCACCGTTTGTGTTAGGGGGGGGGGGTTGTGCAGGTCCAGGAGGGGTGGCGGGGCGGCGGGGGTAGGATAGGCCTTGGGGCAGTAGGGGCGTGGGGGGGGGGTTGGTTAAAATAATGGAACGGGGGCTGGGTCCCTCTCGTAAGACGAATCAAACAAATGGTCTTTTTGGAGGGGGGGATTTTTTTTTTTTGGAGGAGTTTTTTTTTTATCCAAAGGGGGGGGGGGGGGTCGGGTTATAACCAGAATGGAAATGGGGAGGGTATGGGATAGGGGCGGCCACCCCAGACCGCCAACCAACACCACGGTGGTTCGGATGGGGGGCGGGGTGGCCAAGGGGGGGGGGGTATTTGGTTTATAGGTTGGTCATGGGGGGGGGGGGGGTAAATAAAAATTATAGGGAGAACGGGACATGTGCAATATGGGGGGGGGGGGTTATGGAGGGGGATCAGGAGTGGGGGGAATAGGGGGACACGTGTATATCTGAATATGGTGTACGGGGGGGGTGGTATGGGTCAGGGGGTATTGGATTGGTAACTGGGAATTGGGGTATGGGCAGGTCGGATTGGGTTTTGTAGGGGTGGGTTAATAGCAAGTTGGACAATGGGGTTCGTTGGGAGGGGGTTTATGGTCGGGGGGGTCACGTGGGGTTTGAACGGGGATGTTCAGTGCGCTGATCCTTGAGGGGGTGTTTTACAGGTGGGGCTTGGGGAGGAAGGGCGTAGGATAGGTTTATGGATTGGTTGGGGTCTTTTTTTAAATCAGGTTGGGAGTGAGGTAAGAGTAGGGTCTCAAGACTGGGCCTGCCATTAACATATTTACAGTCTACGGTATTTAATTTTTATAGTATATGGGTTATGGGAAGGAAAAGGGGTGCGGGTTAACGGGTCCAAGGGACCAGGGAGTTTCAGTACTTTGGAAGTGAGTGGGGGGCAGTCTTAAGGGATATAGGGAAGCTTGTTCATGGAATGCTTTCCTGATCGTTCCCCACATGTTAATGGGTTGGGGGATTTGGGGATTGGGTGTGTTTTTTGGGAATCGTGGGGAGGAGAAGGGGTTCATAAACATGGTCTTTTTTTAGAGGTTTGGGGTTCTTTGGGGACATGGCTTTAATATATTTTTCTTTAAGGGAACTTACTATCCAGCGGGAGTGGTTTGTGGTGTGGCACATCTTTGTGTTTGTATTTTGTTTGTGCCACTTTGGTACGTGTCATGGTGGTGCAATGTATTTTGGTATGGGTGTTTTTCGGCTCGTCCCCTTGTAAATGAAAAAACTGCGAAAGAGTGTGGGCCCATTTTTTTTCCACTTTGTTTATGTTTTTTTTTTCCTTTTGGTTGGGTCTATTGTTCTTTGGCATAGGGGATTTGGACACAGAATGCTTTTAGGTTATCATTTTAAGTGAAAAGGTTGTTTGTTTGTTAGCGGTTTGTGTTGTAAGGGTGTGTCACAAGAAGTGGGGACACTTGACAAGCCCTGGTGGAATGGAATGTTGACCTGGGGTGAGGACCAGATTATTTACCATTGGGGGGGGGGGGGAAAATGGCCAACGGGGACGTCAGTAGTAAAAAGACTGATTGATTTGGATATAACGTTGAGGATCGGGAAGATAACGGATCCGGCGTAGTACACTGATTATTAATATCATGGGCTATTTCGGCTGGGAAGCTAATGGTCATGCTGGTTTATATGGGGCAAAGCTCCAATTCGGGATTTAGGTTTGAAAGGTGGGGGATCGGGGGTATATAGCCATGTCTATGGTACATATGGTCTCAGGCGGGGAAATTTGGTGCGCGTAGATTCAGGGGGGCCTTTGTATTGATGTCGTGGAAAGTGTCGGTGTGGATTGTTCGATACCAGATGCTAGCAACAGGGGGGGGGATAATTCCGGGTTTGGGGGGGGGGATTAGGACACCGGCATATAAGCCTTTTCAGGGTGGGCTCAAATTGATACACAATAATGGTTAGATTAGATGTTAGTTAGGCTGTTGAGGTTTCGATTTGGACCGGAGGTATTTAGTGTAAGTACGGATAGATTTTTAAATTCTGCTTGTGGGGGTTGTGGTTGGGGGTCTAAGTTTTTGCTGCTGTTCCATGGAGGGTATTTTAGGGACTGAGGGGGATACGGTTTTTCGCACTAGGGGTATTGCTTCATGTTGGGTAGTGACAAATATAATTTCATTGGGTGGGTCATTTTGCAGGGTTGGGGCACATTGGTAGTTTTTGGATTTAAGTTTAAGGGATTTTGGGGGGGGTATTAGGCAGTTGTTATTTTCTTGTGGTTTTTTTTGTTATATTGTGGGGGGTGATGGGTGGGGGGTGTAGTGTGGAATAAAAATGACTTAATATATAATACTAATTTAAATTTTTTTTTAAAAATTTTTTTAGGAGATTTCAGGTTTACTGGTTTTGGTTTTTTGTGTATATTAGGGGGGGACTTTTGAGGAGGAATACATTTTTTATTGTATTTCCTTTATTTTATTTTTGATGATAAATATTTGTTTTCATTGTTTTGGTGAGTGATTTGTAGTTGTTACTGCTGTGATTTATGCTCCTATGGATCGCTGACGTTATATTCTCTCAGTTTTCACGAGATTAAACGTGAACAGTGTAGTAGGTTTACCTCCAGAAAACCTTGTTTGGATTCACTTCTTCGATCCTTCTGCTCGGTTTTTTTTTGTCAGGGGTTGCACTGACTGATGTGGTTGTGTATTGTTGTGGTTCAACGTTGGAGGGTTATGGGAGTTCAAGCTGCTTGATTTGGTTTTGTGTGTCGTATGTCATGTTGTTGGTTTTGTATGGCGGGTTGGTGTGTGATCACCCCCCCGAGTGCTTTGTTGGGGATTGAGTGAATTAGAGTCGGATGGATGGGCGGTTGGTGGTTTTGGGGATCCGGGGGAGGTTTTTGTGTGAACGTTTTGTTTGTGGACCAGAGTGCGCAAAAATGTATGATGTCGAGCTGGTGCTATTCTGAATAGATAGGAAGGGGTTGTGTGTTAAGTGAGAGGTGGTTGAGGTCGGGGTCGTGAAAGATGGGCTATCTCAGGTGCGTGAAGTAGATCAGGGGGCATCGGGTGTTGGAGACGTTTGTTATTTTTTCGTGTAGGGATGGTGTTGGTGTATAGGTCTTGTGGTTTTTTTGGGAGTTGGTTGGATGATGGGGGTTTGAATTTTGGTTTCATAGGGGTGGACGTGCCTGCAGTAGGTTCTATCCCTTGGTTTTGTGTTTGGGTTGGCAGTTGAGCGATGTCAGTAGAATGTTCTTTGGTGCTGTTTGGTGTGGTTTGGTTAGTTGGCGCGTTCTAATTTTCAGGGGTCTTCTTTGTAGAATAATAGGTGTTATGTTTTATACGGGACATAATGTGTTGTGCCAATAGAATTTATAGCAAGTCTGAAACGTCGACGATGCACAAGAGTTCACTGGTGGAGACATGTGTACATTATCTAAGAATTATCTTCGCTGTTTATTGTTAATATCCACACAGACGATTTAACGGCATTTGATATGTTGTTTATTTTGTTGCATTACAGATGCAGTAGTTTATTGAGTGATACTTGTGCGATATTCGAAATGAGGTGAGGAAGGGTCCTATTCTTGAACGTACCTTCGTGATATATAGTCCTCTATGTGTGGTATTAGTGTGACAGTGTTGTTTTTCGAGAGTATCCTAATTATTGATCGTTTTTAGTTTAGTTATGAATGGTTAGTGTTCGGGGTGATGATATTGATGGGTGGTCAGCAGTGCGATTTGGGGGTGGGAAGGGAGTTGGGATGGGGTCCTAGTGTTGGAGTTTGGCGAGTTCATGTGTTAAGGATGTGGTTGGTGTATGTGGATGGATTGTTGGGAGGGTTGGTGGGTGTATTGGTTTGAGATGGGTGTTGGGGTTTACAGCTTACGTGGTGTTGCAAAAGGGGAGGGGTCACAAGGGCGGGTTGATGATGGGTTTCGAATGCCCTAGTTTTAGGTGATGTATTCTAGGTCATTAGAATTTTGGTAGAGAATATTAAAGTGAGTTTGATTTTAAAGGTGTGAAAAAAAATCGGGTTTAGAAGTACACTGTCAGTCTCATGTACTGATATATCTCCTGTCAAAGAATTAAGGGAGTATACACTATTAGGGAATAATTAAGTTAGTATGATCGATATATACTCCCCCCCCACTCCCCGCCCACCCTGGTGATAGAATCTGTGGAAAGGGGGATAAGATACTTGGTGGTGTATTCTTTGATTTTTGTTAGAGTGATATGGAGGGGCGGGTAAAGTGTGTACTCCTTCTCAGAGAATGAGCCTATTGGGGGAGATTAAGCAAAGATTAACGGGGGTGGGGTAATTTTACGTGGCAGTAAATGTGTTTCAAATGTTATACGTAAAGCAAAATAAGAAGGGGAACGTACAATGACAAAATAGAGTATGAATCAAAAATGATTATGGTAAAGGTCACCATTCCCAATCCGTTAATAGTTACCGTGTTAATGAGGAGGCGTCTATACGAAATGGGTCCTTGGTTCATAGCCATTGGTCCCGCACATTTTATGAGAGTTGTGTGGGTTAGAGCACGGTGTATACTTTAATATGGTCGAAGTGTACTTGATAATAGTTTGAGTGGATAGTGGTTATTTAGTTTTTGTTTGGTTACTGGTGATAGAGTTTAGATAGAAGCCGTGTTTGATTATTGATAAAAGGGGTGTGATTGGTTATGTAGAGGTGGTTGGTCGGGGGGTTGATGTGGTTTTTACACTCGGGGTCTGGAGGTGAGGGGTTTTAACAAAAAAAAAAACTTTGGGGGGGGGCGATTTGTTTAAGTATGGAAGGTATTATTGATAACTAAGGTATTGGGTTAGTTGGTGAGGATGGTCTGTTGTATAGGTGTCCCATGATTGGTCGGGGGGGTGGTTGGGGCCGGGGGGGTGAAATTAGTTGGTTGGGGGGGGGGGGGTTGGGGGGTGGGGTGTGGTAGAGGAGGTTGTGCAAGTGGTAGTTAGTATTTGTCCATGGTTATTGTGTGGGGGTAAGTCAGGGGGGGGGTCTGAATGTGGTGGGGGGGGGGGGGGGGGGGGGGTAGGTGTGGGTTTGTGGTGTTGGGTCGGGGGGTTTGTGGTGTTTGTTGGGGTTGGTAGGTATGGGTTTTCGGTTTTGTTGTGGGGATTTTTTGTGGGGTGGGTGGATGTTTACAAAAAAAATGTTGGTTGGTTCGTTTTTTTTTGTGGGAATAGGTATGTGTGGGAGGGTTTTGGGGATAAGTTGCATTGGGGTTGTTGTTGTGGGTCATTGTGGGTGTCATGGGTTTGTGTTGTAGTTTTTGCTTTGTCGGTTTGGGGATCGGGGGGATGTTTTATGGGGTTGTTTTGTGTTCCGGTTTTTTCTTTGTTTTTGTTTATTAAAAGTTTGTAGAAAAAAGTTTTATTTTTTTTCAGCATGTTTTTTTTTTAAATTTAAAATCAACAGTTTGGAGTTTTGGGTTTTGGGTTATTATGTTGGGTGATTTTTTTAGGTTCGGGGGTCGGTAACGTGGTTTTGGTATTTTATTGAATTGTTTTTTTGTTTCATATTTTTGTTGTTTTGTTGGTTTATTTGTTTTCACACTTTTTTCCTTCTCCTGTCATGACAGGGTGTTTTTGGTGTTGGTGTACTGTTAGGCGATCGATTGTTTTTTGAGTTTCCGTTTGATTCCTGAGGTTTTGTAGTTAGTGTTGAGTGTGGTGTTTTATTTATGGTGTGGTGAGGTGTTCTGAAGTTGGTATGAGTACACACTTTCTATTCACATTCGTTATGTGGTTTGTTTGGGTATTACGTTGGTGGTTGGCAGGTCTTTGAGGTGGATGAGTGGGAGGGGTTTTGTTGGTATTGGGGGATATTTCGGGATGGTGTATTTTTTTCGTTTTGGATGTTGCAAACGAAAATATGTGTTAGTTTTTTCTTCAAAATTTTGCTCTAGGGGACAGTTTGTCGGTGTTTATGTGTTTGTGTTTTTGTTCTTTTTTGAGTGTGAGGCTTGGTTGTTGATGTTTGGGAAGGAATGGATTTAGTTCTTATGGATAGGATAGTGTGGGTATCGGATCCTAGGTTTTTGGGGACTTTTTTTTTGCACACCCTCTGTATTGTTAAACACCACATGACCACCGGGTGATGTTAGGATAAAGTGTGGAATTGTATTGAGAGAAAGGGTTGGTGGTTGAAGAATGTTTGGGTTGTTTGTGATATTGATTTTGGGTTTCTGGTGTTTGGTTGTTAGTTTTGGCTGGATAAGGCCAATTGTTTATAATATTTAGTGGTTGTGTATGGGATGGATGTGTATTATTTGGGTGCTGTATTTTGTGTCGGAGTGCCGGTTGTTGGGTTGATACTGCTGTTTGAGTTTGACCCGCGTTGGGATTTTGGATGTTTTGTATTGGTTATCTTGTGTTTAAGTGTTAGTAGTGAGTATGAGTTGTTCTCCCCGGAGTGGACAACATATGGGTTGTTGTGATGTGTTTGATGAAGTAATGTGGTTGACACGTGAGTTCTGTTTAAAGGTTGGGTTTTTTGTGTTACTCGAGTTGTGTATGTGCAGTTTTACTGATTTTGGTGGGTAGTTTAGTAATGGGATGTTGTTTTTGTTGTTTGTTAAGATTGGATGAAGAATAGTTGGTGGAGCAGATAGTCAGTGCAGTGAGCGGCTGAGTAGATCATGCTTCTCTTTGTGATTACAGTGATAACGGTTTTTGCAGGTATTTATGTAGAGAAATGTTTGATTGATAAATGATAGTATTGTTAATTGGGGGATGGGTTGTGTTACAGTTTAGGTAAGTGGTTGAAGGTTATGGATGCTTACAGATGGTATAATGGGATGTAGGTATGATTGGGGAAAATATGTAGATGTGATTTGTTTATGGAAAAGAGGTGGAGTTTACCGTTTGGTTTGGAGTGCGGTGCTGGTATATAACCCTGTTGCACCACTGGTGATTAGCCGTTTGTTATAGGATTTGACACATTGCTGAAGTCAAGTTGGTCTTTTGATGGAGTTGAGGAAATGCAGACACCAGGTTTGTAGGTCCCCTGTTTGTGTTTGAGGATACGTTGATGGTAGTGATAGTATAAGATTTCTTTGGGGAGGCTTATTATTATCTGTATAACATTTGATTGTTAGAATGTGGGTACACATGAGAGGAGAGTAGGGGTTTGGGTGGGATGTGGGGGAGTCCTATGAAGGTATGGGGATTTGTTAGGGTTTGGTTGTTGGAAGGTTCCCGGAAAGTGTGTATGAGAGAGATTGAGTGGTAGATGGAGGATGGCCAAGGTTGAGGACAGCGGTATTGGAGTTGAGCTAGGATGGATTCATGAGGTTGAGCCTTGGTGTGTGTTAAGGGTACAGTGTGAGTTTGGACGGTGATTAGGGGTGTGGGTGTGGTTGAGGATAAAACACGAGGGGTCGGTGAAGAGTAGTCTAGGAGGTGGACGGGAGTACTGGGGTTGTGTTGGGGTTTGTTGGTGGTGGTATTGCCGGTTTTTGTAGGAGTGAGTCCCAAAACAAAACGAGTGTGAGTGTAATGCTTTACAAAAGTATTGAAAAAGAAAATAAAAAAGGCCTCTCAAACAGCAGTGAAGACAGTTTTTTGTGTGCAAGGTCATGGGTTTTGATTATTGGTGTTGGGTGAAATAGTTAGGTAAATGAGTTGAGTTGGGTTTTTTCAGAAATGTTTTTTTTTTAAAAGAGGTGTTCTATTGGGTCTCGGAGAGGATGGTGTAGTGTTGAGGGGTTTGGAGGAGGTCTATCATAACATGGTTAAATTGTAGAGAGATGGATTTAGGGGGGGGGGGGAGGCTTGTGATTTGTAAGGGGTGTCTGGTGTTAAGGATGGGTTGTGTTCTGGTATTCCTAGTACATAGTTGCTTTGTTTTTTCGGGAGTAGTTTGAATGGCCCACTGTTGGTGTACCTTCCAGAGGGGCGGAAAATGATAGGTGTGGAAAGATGGGGGGGGGGAAGTGGGGGTGTGATGGGTGAGGGAGCGGTGGGTGTATGGTTTCGGGAGGGGTGGGGGGGGATGGAAGAAATGCGAGGGTATGGAGGAGAGTACGTATGTGGACGAAGGTGTTTTATGTTTTTTTTTTGGGGCTGTGGGGGGGTGTGGGGTTGGCTCTTAACCTACTGGGTAAATCAGGAACCAAGGTGGGAAAAAGAGAAAAAATAAAGGTGGAAGAAAATAAAGGAAGTTTGAGCGGGGGCTCCCTTTATTTTTACTAAAAGGGCATGGTGGACAGCTCGTGGGTAGTGAGGGGCCAAAATTCTATAGGGGAGGAGGAGGGAAAATTTGGAGCTGGGGGAGCATGATTAGCTAAAGAGGGGTGCGGGGGGGCTAATGGGGGAGGGGGGCTCTACAGGTCGGGGGGGGTGGGGGGTGTGGGGGGCTCCAGGCAGAGGGAAAAAAATTGGGGGGGGTGGAAACGGAAAAAAAAAAAAAAAAAAAAAAGGGGGCCAGTGGAGTCTCCAAAATTATAGCATTCCGCCGATCATTACTGGGCAGGAATAATTGAAGGAACATAAAGTGGTGGGGCGGGATATCCTGTTACTTTCTGGTGAGAGGGCAGTGGGGGGTAGAGAATCAGAATGGTAACCAGGGTAACTCATTCAGGTGTTTGAAGGTGGTATAGACCAGTGGGGGGGGTGTGGTTGGGAAAGCATGGGTGGGTCATTGTTGCGTGACGTTGGGGTAGTAGGCCCCAACCAACCACCACACAAAGGAAGGATACTACACAAGAGAAAAGGGGGAAAACAACAGGTAGAAAGCATAGTGGAGGTGATTGTGAATTAAAAGAGGGTAGTGTTTTCTTTTTGATATTAAAGAGGGGAAAGAGAGGAAGGAAAATAACAAAAGGTGATTTTAAGTGAGGTGAGAAAGCAGAAGGTGATTTGTAGTGGATGAAGTAGAAGCAGGAGTGTGATTAGTTGTTGAATTTTTAGAACATGTGTTCGGCAGGGGGGGTTATAAGTGGGGATATTATTTGTTAATCCAGTGATCGGATCCTGGCGGTTTTGGTAGGACTAGCCGGGTGTGTTTTTATTTTTATCCCGTTTTTTTAGTATATTTTAGCAAACACCAGTAGCCGCCCCCTCCACCCCCCCACCCCCCCCCCCCCCCCCCCCCCCCCCCCCCCCCCCCCCCCCCCCCCCCCCCCCCCCCCCCCCCCCCCCCCCCCCCCCCCCCCCCCCCCCCCCCCCCCCCCACGCCCCCCCCCCCCCCCCGCCCCCCCCCCCCCCCCCCGCCCACCGGCCCCCCCACGGGGGCCCCGCCCGGCTCCCCGGGCCCCCGGGGCACGCCCCCACTGCACTGTCACACGTATCGCATCGCAACACCGCAGGGCACACTGCCCGCCGCACGCACGCCGCACCGGAAGCAATGTTAATTCTTGGTCCTTCAACCGGGCCGAGTAGACGGATCGGACCCGATGATGGCTCACGACCACCGATTGATTCATGAATCGGCCGATCGATCGCCCGGATGCGGTAGTGGGGATTCCCGGAAGTCCGATCCCCGAACGACCGACGTGTCGATAGTGACCGCCGAGAAAATTCCCCCCGAGCGATGGCGGGGTTCGATGATTCACTACGGGATTCTCGTGTGGGTGGGCGAGAGACCACGATATGACCGGCCCGAGGAATGTTTGGAAGTGCGGAATGCGGGGGGGGGGCGTGTTGGGAAATGTGGGGGCTATTTTGAATTTTTTTTTTTTTGTAATCAGTTTTTTTTTAGTTCCATTTGTATATTATGGTCGTTTGATAGCTTTTGTTTGGTCTGTATTTAGTCTAATTTTGAGGTGATAATCCTCTTTCCATTCCTCGCCACTGGGGTCGTTCGGGTGGGGTGGGTTTTGTGAACGTTTTCGTTCGGTTGTACGTGTCTGTTTTGATTTCCACTGAGGACAATTACTTCGGGCCAACGCTTATAATTTTCATCCTCGACCAAAAGAAGTAAAGTTTTCTTCCTTCTGATTTTCCGGTTGCTTAACTTTGTGTTTACGGAATTGTTAAATCGCCTATCTTACTTATGCTTAAGATTGCTGGAGGGGGGGCGGGCACGCCTTTGTCACGGTTTGTACTCCCTGTAATGATCCGAGTGATGGTCTATGACGATGTGTCAAAGGTCAGGAGTAAGAAGAAGAGGGTCTTCAGAGGAAACTACGCTTCGGGCTCGGCACATAACTCTGGACGCAAATTTTTATGGGACTCGTGGGGTTTTGCGTTGTACTTCAAATCTCGATTGGCGTTAGTACGTCCGGTAAGTATGATTCCGAAATCCGTAGCTTATATTGCATAGGTTTAGGATCGAGCCATCGAGTTAGCTTTGCATTGACAACATTAATTTATAGGGACTATACAGTTTATAGTTTCACGTGAACTAGTACAAACGAACATTCATTTTGGACACATTATATTTCACTGAACTAAACAAAATAACATTCATTATGGACAACATCCTATATTTCATTGAACTAACAAAAACTAACATTCTTTAGACAAAGATGGCAAACTAAAAAACATGCTTTCATCGTGTAGTGGACCACAATGACCATGTGTTATGGGACTTGTCAAGTCATGTCACATACATATAATTAGTACACTTTGGCGCCCTTTATCTGGCTCTTCAATTTAATCTTTGATAAATTCCATTGCAGTAGTGGCTGGGAACAGATTCTATGTTGTGGGCTGTGGACAATTTGACTGTGGGCCCCCCCCCCCACCCCCCCCCCCCACCCCCCCCCCCCCCCCCCACCCCCCCCCCCCCCCCCCCCCCCCCTCCCCTCTCTGCTCTTCCCCCCCCCCCTGCCCCCCCCCTCCCCCCCCCCCGCCCCCCCTCCCCCCCCTCCCCCCCCCCCCCCCTCACCCCACCCCCTCCCCCCCACCCCCCCCCCCCCCCCCCCCCCCCCACCCCCCCCCGCCCCCCCCCCCCCCCCCCCCCCCCCCCCCACCCCCCCCCCCCACCCCCCCCCCCCCCCCCCCCCCCCCCCCCCCCCCACCCCCCCCCCCCCCCCCCACCCCTCCCCCCCACCCCCCCCCCCCCCCACCCCCCACCCCCCCCCCGCCCCCCCCAACCCCAAATCCGTGATATGATCTTTGGTTTGAATATTGTCAGGGAGTTATTCGCTGGCTTCGTGGGTATCACAAATATTTTCAAATTCATACTTTTCTTAAATCCTTCACATTAGTCTGTTTCTCTACGCAGATATTTGCACCTGCGTTCTGTTCCATAAAAAATGTTTTCAAATCTTCACTAATAGGCTAGTCAATCGGACCATAATGCTATCGTCTTGTACAAAGGCGGCTAAAAATTTATTTCTTTAGGGACTTCAATCAGGATGTAATTAGGTTAGTGCGAAACACAGCGGTTCCCAAGAGGATTATATTTCCGTGTTCAGTGGTGGACCCCTGGAAGACATCCACGATAAATCTTCGTAGTGTCTATTGCGAACGAGGGACGGGAAATAATTAACTCTTGGCATGGGACTAGAATGCTGTTTTTAACTTCATGCGAACAAGTGCTGAGTTTAGAAACCACTTTGCTGAGATACCGTTGTGTGATGTGCACTGTAATTCTGTCTTTCAACGGCCCGATCTGTCGTCTATTTTGTATTTCCGGGGCGAATCCTGTTCTTTTATTTTGAATTTTCACCATTTTATTTTTCTCATTTGAATTTATATATCGTGTTTGGTATTTTTGTGTGAGGTAATTTAAACGGGATCGTTTTATGTTGGTAGGTTTATTTTTCATTCGACCGGTTTTACTTTCTTCCTGATTTTCCGCGCGATTTTTATTGTTAGCGATAATCGCCATTTCCGGCACGAGTCCGGAAGCACGCGGACCGTCATGGTAACGTGACAGCAATTGTAGGCCACGCGGGGTTTGCGATGATGCGTAGGAGTGGCCGCCGGTGTGTATAAATCGCAGCTTTTAAACGGCGGCCCAGTTCTCTATCGTAAGAAATATTGTCAGCCTCAGACTACGTAATTTATCGTCTCCACTGTGGGGGAAAAACAGCGATGAATTGGTATGTAGAATTTTATTAATCGTTTTATTTATTAGTGGGTCTTTTAGAATTTCGCCCGTAGTTAATTTCTTCTGGGGACATTAAAACTTAAAGTTTTAAACGCCAGCGCCATCCATTACTTTCTTTGTAGAACGATGTAAATGTAACAGTGTGCTTATTCTTTCTATGATTTTGGCAGTATATAGGAGTGTGGGAAGTTGTGAGAAACACGTGTGCCCATATTTGTAGAATGTTATGTAAAAACCACCATTATTTCTGTGTATTTTACTAATGTAATTTTATGGGGAAATCCCTGGCGTGTTCGTTAATTTTACTGAGCCTTTAAAATGTGAGAAATATTGTCGGAGGGTTCAGATTTACGTTGTAAGTGAATTATACTGCTTAGGGGAGGAAACTATTCCTAATAGCGCGATTTAATTTAATTTTGGAGCAAGCCGGGGAAACCTCAATGGGTAATGTTAAAAAGGGAGACCCCGGAATTTCGGACAAAAGAAGTTCCCGAGTGGAAAATGTTTGACACGTGGGTAGCCATGTGTGACGGCCAAGTGGCCCGTCAGACAGGTTTTGTTTATTTGGCTGGCGGATTTTCGTTGACAGAGAGAGAGAGAGGAGGAGGAGAGATTTAATTGCCACGTGGGTAGGAATATTTTATGTATCGTTTTTTTTCAGAACGAGAGAAGGGGAGAAGGAGGAGAGAGATAATAAGTGCCACGTGGGTAATATTAATTTTTGTATTGTTGTACATGACGAGTGAGCCACGTGGGCAATATTCAACAAATATGGACAAGTCAAATAAGGAAAATAAAACACAGCCATCCAAGACAGGGGAAGGTCCTCTCGCGGGGAGGCGTATGATGCAACACAGAGAAAGCCGAAAGGAGTCTGTGTTGCTGACTAACCTTCTTTCTTCTAAGAGAACTTCCAGATTTGGCACCTGGAATGTTCGGACATTAAACGAACAAGGGAAAGTGGCGCAAGTAGCAGCAGAAATGAGGGAATACAAAATCGAGGTTCTGGGAATGTGTGAAACAAAGTGGAAGGGGGTAGACAGGAAGAAACTCATCACAGGTGAATTGGTGCTGTCCTCAGGACATGAAGACGAAAGTTCACACCACAGTGAAGGGGTAGCTCTTATGTTATCTAAAGAAGCACAGAAAGCACTCATTGAATGGGAAGCTGTTGGACCCAGAATAATAACAGCTTCTTTCAAAACAGCTAAAAAGAAAATTCATGTAAATGATATCCAATGTTATGCACCAACTAATGACAAAGAAGAGTCTGTGAAAGAAGCATTTTATACTAAACTACAGGAAATTATGGATAAAGTAAAAAGAAGAGACATCACAATTTTGATGGGTGACATAAATGCAAAGATAGGTACAGCCAACACTGGATTCGAAGAAGTCATGGGAAACATGGGCTAGGAGTAATGAATGAAAATGGAGAGCTATTCGCAAACTTCTGTGCTTCATATCAACTGGCTATAGGAGGAAGCATGTTTCCACATAAGAGAATACACAAGGCAACATGGATATCACCAGACCATAGAACAGAAAATCAGATAGATCATATATGCATAAACAAGAAGTTTAGATCATCATTGCAGGATGTAAAGGTATATAGAGGAGCAGATGTGGCATCAGATCACCATCTTCTGATAGCCAAAGTAAAAATGAAACTCAAGAGATATGCAACAATGCAAAATTATAGACAACAGTTTAATGTAGGACAGCTAAGAAATCAAGAAACAAGAGACAAATTTGCGGTCACAGTATCCAACAAATTCCAAGTGCTTCAACAGCTGGAAGATGTAGAGAATACAGAAGACTATTGGCAGCAGGTCAAAACAGTATGGAAGGAGACATGTGAAGAAATACTGGGGAAAAGGGAAAGACAACAAAAAGCATGGATAACAACAGAAACCATCAATAAGATAAAAGACAGAAAAAACAAGAAAGCAGAGTTAAACACAAGCAAAACCAGAAGTTCCAAAGCCAAGGCTCAGAAGTGTACACAGAAGCAAACAAAGAAGTAAAAAGAAGTATCAAAAGAGACAAGAGGAAGTATATTGAGGAGTTGGCAAGAGAGGCAGAAGATGCTGCAGCCAAAGGAAATATGAGAGAACTGTATAGCAGCACAAAGAAGCTAACAGGGAAATACAAGCAAACAAGTTGCCTCATAAAAGACAAGAATGGGAAACTGCTCAGCAATATACAAGAGCAAATGAAGAGGTGGACAGAATATTTTGGGGACCTTCTCAATAGACCAGCTCCACAAAACCCGCCGGACATCCAGCCAGCAGAAGAAGAGCTACAAATTAACGGTGAAAGACCAACGAAGGAAGAAATAAAGAAAGCCATAAAGCTTCTAAGAGAGGGAAAAGCATCTGGACCTGATGGCATTCCAGCAGAGGCCATCAAAGCAGATATCGACACGGCTACAGAGATGTTATATAAATTACTTGGTAAAGTCTGGGAAAAGGAAGAGATACCAGCAGAATGGAAGGAAGGATATTTTGGTTAAGTTGCCTAAGAAGGGAAATTTACAAGAGTGCACAAATTATAGAGGAATAATGTTACTATCAGTGCCAGGAAAAGTATTAAACAGGATTATCCTTGAGAGATTAAAAGAGTCCATAGACAAGAAACTGAGAGATGACAAGCAGGTTTTCGACAAAACAGATCATGTACAGACCAGATAGCCACTTTGAGAATAATAGTTGAACAAAGTCTGGAATGGAATTCACCACTATACATCGGATTTGTGGACTACGAAAAGGCATTTGACAGTGTAGACAGAGAATCACTTTGGAAATTGATGAGGCATTATGGAGTTCCCCTGAAGATCATTAATTTAATAAAGAAAACATATGAAGACATGACATGCAGAGTTCTTCACGAAGGACAGCTTACAGAACCGTTTGGGATAAGAACAGGAGTGCGACAGGGATGCCTCTTGTCTCCATTTCTTTTCTTGCTGGCAATAGATTGGGTTATGAGATCATCGACAACACACAACAGAAATGGAATCCAGTGGACTCTGACTAAGCAGTTGGATGATCTGGATTTTGCTGATGACTTGGCTCTTCTGTCCCTAACCGTAATCAGATGCAGGACAAATTGAAAACACTCGATGAGAGGTCACAGCAATTGGGTCTGAAAATACACAGGGAAAAGACAAAAATAATGAGAATAAATGCAGGTAATGATAACAGGGTTGAACTTGAAGAAACACCAATTCAAGATGTAGAATCATACACATATCTTGGCAGTAATATAGACAAAGTTGGAGGGACAGACAGCGATATCAAAATAAGAATACAAAAGGCAAGAGGAGCTTTCATTGCATTGGGAAATATATGGAGATCAAGAGAAATGGATCCAACACGAAAATAAGAATCTTCAATTCAAATGTGAAGTCAGTCCTATTGTATGGCTCTGAGACATGGAGAACAACAAAGACAACAACCAAAAGCTACATACTTTCATAAATGGGTGCTTGCGTTGCATAGAGGGATTTAAAATGGTATGACAAGGGTTACAACGTGGATATGATGATGACAAGATAACTTAGGACAAGTGCCAGTGGAACAAGAGATGAGAAGAAGACGATCGGCGATGGATAGGACAACACTGAGGAAAACCTGTTGATAGCATTTACTAGAGGCAGTCTTGTTCTGGAAACCCGGGCAAGAGAGGCAGAGGAAGACCAAGAAGTACATGGAGAAGAGAGTTGGAAACAGAGGTGAAAATGATGAGGAGAACATGGAAAGAACTTGAGATGATGGAAGGGGACAGGTGGAACTTGGACTGTGTGTTGTTGAAGGCCTATGATCCTATTGGGAGTGGGGGATTATGAATGAATGGAATGGGTAATATTAATTTTCTGTAATTGTTTGTTCATGACGAGTGAGACACGTGGGCCAATATTATTTTATGTATTGTTGTAAATTTTTAATGTTTTTATCGAGGTGTAGGGGAGTTAGGTTAGAGGATGCGTTAGGTTGGAATTGTTACTACAAATAGGACGCTTCTTCTTTTAATTTCAGTGAGTCCCACGGCGGAAACAGTGGGGAGCATAATTTTGTCAACTAACAATTATCCACGGCCAAAAGACATTTCTCAGGGTCAGAGAAGTACTCGTGTTATCGTCAGGAGCAAAAAGAAAATGTCCCTATGGTCTCTGGCAGTGATAGAAATCCCAATGCTTCAGCTGGAAACTGGGTTTATTTATCATACAGCCAGGAGCGTATCGTACTTTTTTGGTCTATTAGCAAACGGCAGGTGGCCGTGTTGTGACAGGGTTATAATCGTTTATTTTCAGCGGAAATCCTAGGCGGTGTTTGCACTCTAAATCTGGAGGCGGGTTGGAGGAAGCAAATCATAGAAGCTATTCTGCTGCAGAGATCAAGTTTGTCGAAAGTTCTATCATGTTACCTTCAAGCTTGACGCCAGAACATTATTCTTCATCACCAAAATTCAGGTACATAGGTGACAGGGGTTACCATACCTAAGGTACTGTAAAGTAACGAGAGAAAGCGGCGTATCGGAAGAGCGCGCCATCATCAGTCCGTCGTGAGTGTTGGAGGAGGGACATATGAGACCAAGGCGAGAGAGAGGGAGAGATTAGAGGAGAGAGAGAGAAGGAGGGGGAAAATAGACAGGACAGTAGAGTTTCTGTTTTAGTATTCTACTCGTAGGATAGACACTGAGCCATGGTATTACTCCAAGTCTATTATTATAGCATTTCCAGTGGTGATTCGATAGCGGCGCATTATCGCCTCAACTAAGGTGGGCCGCTGTGTAGGTACGGTTCGTTGAGGGAAGGGTCAACCAGGACTGAGACCGTCGATATCTTAATTGTATTAGATGAGTGGTGGCTAAAGTGGACAGCCCACACTTGTAGAGTTATTTAATCCCTAATTCATTTTAATGTTCTCAGCAGGGTGACAGAAAGAGGTGATGTGATTTGGGTTTTTTTTGTTTCTAGTGTCTATCTATCTATTGGCACGTTGTTTTCAGGCGTGCACCAGTGCACGCTATCTCGAGACTGACTGATGACGTATGATGCCATTTTATGTTTTTCTTGTATGTAAATAAATATATATAATATATTTACTGGATCAGCTTCATACTCTCTTTACTATACTTATTTATGTCGTCTGTATAGTGGTGTCTGTGGGTCGTTGTATACCCTTATCTCTTGTATTTAAAGGTGCTAGAGGAGGGTGAGATTATTGCCATTTTGAAGTCACGAAGCGGCAAGGGGAAAATCAAATCCTGGTTCTATCCCTTGAGCCAATAGTCTCATCTGTCCACAGGCATGTCATTTTCCATCTAAATTCTATCTTCTCAGACTTTCTCATAACTAGGGTCTTGTTTTCATTCAGGCAAACTCTAAAACTTAAAACACTTCGTGACACGTTGGAAGAGAACGCACGATTATAGAAGAGAGCCCTCAAGCTACACAATATCTATAGTTATACGTGCCTTGAGTATAACGCTGTTCACATTATTAAGCTGCGGATGATAGTTCTGAGTGGTAAGCAAACTCTCAGTATTCGCGTAATTAGCTAAATCTAATATCAAGAGATTAGTTAATTAATGCACAGTGTTAAATACTTAATAACGTGTTTTAATTTCTTTACATTAAATTGATAGCTATTTTGCAATTATGTGTTATGAATGTTATCATTGGTGTATCAGCTATGTAACTACTCCTACGAAACTGTTGACCAACCACATCTTTGAGTGCCTAGCACTCGATGATGTTAGGAAAATGCTCCTGCCTCCAGATAAGTGGAACACTTGTACGGAGAAGAAGAAACAGTTAGATGTACAATGAACAAGTAGGTGAAAAATAACATTCGTCCAGTGCAGTCATGCATGAACGCACACGGCATGTATGCTTGTAACAAAAGGTTGACCGGATTTGACCCGACCAGTGTGAGAACTACTGCTAGACAGGAATTTGTAAACAAACGGACAGACCCATTTAGTAGCAGTTTACCATCTCTTCTTGACTGTGCAAATGACTGGGAAATGGCAGTAGACCTACCTGGGCTTCTAGGGGCTATTCAGAGAGTATCAGAAGATCTCGAAGACGGCAGATTACAGTGCTGCATTCCTCATCATCGCATCAGATTATAATGATTGAGCCGACCGTGCCATTTGAATCCAGATTGGACGAGCAACACTCCTTAAAAGTGGTCAAGTATAATGATCTAGTCGCGGACGTGAGACGTGATGGGTTCACTGCAAGGGTCATGGCTGTTGAAGTAGGTGAAAGAGGTCTCGCGGCTGCCTCAGTGTACGATCTACTGAATCTGTTGGGGTTGAGGGGACAGTCAAGAACAAGGGCACTTAAGAGCGTTCAGCGTAAAAACTGCGGAAAAAGGAATCGTGCTGGCTGTGAAACAACAATGGGATATGGAACTCAAGACAGTGATTTGTTTTCAACAAGGAGGTTACACAATTGCCTCCAGCTGGCAGAAAATAGGAGTGAATTGAAAGCAGCAGCAAGAAGGAGTGGGTTCAATTCTCTGCACTAGACAACAGGAGGCTGACACTTAAGAGTCATGACCTAAGTGGGCTCGCCCCCCCCTTTTTTTAGAGTGTAAAGGAGGTTAAGGGGCAGAAACACTTGATCGATGTTGGGACTACTTCTGATGATCAGATTACCTCCTGTTGTATCGCTCTGTATAGAGTTTCCTATCAAAAGACTGACGTTACGGTTTGGGTACATATATTATTAGGAGCCATTCTGAGACGAAATATCCAGAGCGGCCGTAGTTAACATATCTGTGTAAAACAGAAGATTAATTACCTGTATTATTTTCCACACGTAAGTGCTGAATCCTAGCCAGTTTTACAGCAGCGAGAAGCTGATCTCTGGAATTCGATTACTGTAATTTGTTGGGGGGGGGGGGGGGGGGGGGGGGGGGGAACTGCCTTGTATTTACTAGATGCTACAAGAGAACAAGCGGTTTTTTTCTCAAAACTTCAGCGGTGATCAAAAGTCAACAACCCCTAAGCAGTCAACATTTTTCGTCAGCATCTCAACATCAAACCATGTGTCTTGGGTTAAGCTGACATTTTGATTTTTGTAGTTTCTTTATTTCATTTACTAGACAACCAGATTCGCGCTTTCAACTGACCTGGTCAGCGTTATTCGTACTCGACCCCTCGCATTCAATAGGATGCGGTCAGTTCATGACTCAGTGGTTAGATGCCGATAAAAATCATTAGCCGCTCCAAGATAGCCCACTTTCTTCAAACATTGGCACCAGAACCGCGTGGAAAAGAAACTGAGGGCGAAAAGTACGAAAAGGAGTTGTTTAATTAATTCTTGGCCTATCTGATAAACTGACCTGCACAGGGGTAAGCAAATATCATAAAGAAAAATAGCTTCTAAATCTAGATAAGCTTAAATAACTAAAAGAATAATGTTGATAACAGGTCATCATTTTGGGATATTAATAATAATTTCATGCTGTAGAAATGATTGATTTACCCTATGATTTCATGTTTTTTCTTATATATGATATCAATGTCATTATTTCATGTTTTCATACATATGATATCAATGTCATTATTTCATGTTTTTCATACATATGATATCAATGTCATTATTTCATGTTTTCATACATATGATATCAATATCATTATTTCATTTTTTTCTTATATATGATATCAATGTCATTTATTTCATGTTTTCATACATATGATATCAATGTCATTATTTCATGTTTTTAACACATATGATATCAATGTCATTATTTCATGTTTTCATATAAGTTTATAGTATGATCTTCTGCTCCTTTTATAAATAAGAGAATGCATGATGATTGGGCGATTATCTACAATTAAGAGAAGAGTGAAGGAAGGAAAGCACATGTAACATAATGTGACCCCCTCGCGTCAGTCATGCATGACTATCGCCTGACACAATGGAAGGACAAACAAACAAGTGACTAAACGATTTGTGAGACATAAACAGACTCTGCCTTCCATGATTACAAGACAGGAACAGTTTTCAGAAAAAAGAAGACATGTGTATATGAGGTTTTGTAAGTTAATTCAAACACTTAACTTTTCCGTAATTACGACAGAAGTAACTACGGCGTTATTCTTTTCAGTCTTGACGAAGCGTGAACTAGCAGTTGGCTGAAGACGCTATCGTGCAGATGTCTGGAAGAGTCCGAGCCCATCAACCCAGTTCCTGATAGCCAGAGGAAGTCAAAAGCACCCCTTCCCCACGCTACGCTACACTACACAACTCTGCTCTACTCGAGTCTACCAGCCAACATCATCCTGAACAGGCACCATCGAAGGAGGCTAGAGCTAAGTGCTATTAAACGCCACTGAAAAAAAGAACTATACTCGCTAGCCAATGATTAAAACTTTATTTTCTAAAACATTTTTAACCCAAAAATCGGGCAGAGACCCAGTACACAATTTGTTGTTCCTCAAAGTAAACCAGTATTTTTTAAATATATTTCTTAGTAACGATTAACAAGGTTTTTTTCTTCCATTCTATTTTGATAAATGTCAAATTTTACTATATTACAATTTTGCCCTCTATTTTACCATTTACTGTAAACGTTGGAGTTACTTACTTACTTACTTAGTCGTTCCCCTTCTACCGTGAGGTGTAGAGGTTTGGAAGAGAGAGCGCCAGACCATTCTATCGGCTGTCTTCTTCCTGGCCTGGTTCCATTCTAGTCCTCGGTCTTTCAAAGATTGTCTAATGTTGTCCTCCCAGCGGACTCTGGGTCGTCCTGGGGGTCTGGATCCTTGGCTCTTTGTTTCCCATGCTTGTCGTGGTAGCCGATCTTCTCCCATTCTGCAGACATGGCCAAACCATCTTAGTTGGGACTGTTCTATTTGGGTCTGCAGCGGATGGGATTTCAGGCCTTGACGTATCGTCTGGTTGCGGACCATGTCTCTTCTTGTTACTTCAACCACTTCCTCAGATACCTCATTTCTGAGGTTTGGATCTGGCTTTTGTGGGTTGTAGTCATTGCCCACGACTCGCATCCATATGTCAAGACTGGGACATAGGTGGAGCGGTATACAGCCATCTTCGTTTTCTTACAACCTCTCTCTTGCTGAGGAATCCTTGATTTATGGCCTGAAAAAGTCTCCCAGCTGCTGCTTTTCGAGTGGCAAACTCTTCTTTGATGCCTCCCTTTCGGTCTATAATAGCTCCGAGATATTTAAAGTGGTCGACCTGTTCCAGGACCTGTCTGATGTCTTCTTTCTTCTCGTGATATCACCATGGATTTTGTTTTAGAGCTGCTTATGACCATCCCTTTCTTCTCCAGCTCTTCCTTCCAGACTTGCAGGTTGGATTGGAGATGTGCCTCTGATTTAGCAATCAGGGCAACATCATCAGCAAATGCCAGCTCCGAAATATAGACCTGTCTCATCTTCCAGTTCCCCACTGAATACTTTCTTGTTCTCTCCTTGCATGCCTTGATGACATCGTCCATGAGGAGTATGAAAAAGGTGTTGGAGTTGCATTGGTGAATATTTATTTTCGTCCAGAATACTAAATTACTAAACACCCACCTCCATCTTTCTGTCAATCAACTAATTAAAATCTACTGTAGCTCCTTGCAATCTATATCGACAGTGAGTTTGAGTGAGTGAGTGTAACAAAGGCAAGTGTCGCCAGAAGTGATTACCAGAGTACAGCCCTAACAGTGTGTTATCACATGGGATCACCTGTTACTTTTCTTGTTTACACTTCTCTTCAAACACAATAATGTCCTCCTGTCTTCTGCCAGTCTTAGCTTACGCTGGAGCGAAACTCTGAGCATGTCTGCTTCATATGGACTAAATTTTGAAGTGGTACAGAACTGAACATCTTCAGTTATCTGAATCACCACTTTTTCTACTTGCTTGCGACACCAGGTTAACAAATGTCCAGTCATCTCTTGGTCTGAAGCGCGCCCCATCCCCCCTCCTCCAAACCCTTGATATAAATTATTCAGTGTGAAATTCATGCCTACTGTGACGCCAAGGAGAAGTCCAAGCAGATAAGTTAACCGAAACACCAGGAGAAATTCTGAGTTCATTTTCAAAGATAGTCGAAAGAATTAACTCTCCGTCAGTGAGGAAATTAGCCTTTTATCAGAACCTAAGACACTGACAGCATTCTTAATTTTTCATTAAGTAATTTCATAAATTTTAATCTTCTAGTATTTTTTCAATTACAAGATAACATTGATTTGATTTTCTACTGTAATTAAAGTAATTCTGTACATTCTGTAACTCACAATCAGTCTGAGTTTGACTTGGAAGATTGTTCTGTAACTCACAATCAGTCTGAGTTTGACTTGGAAGATTGTATGTTCTGTTCAGAAAAAAACATACTCTCCCTCCTTGTATTACTTTTTTACTGCTAGTTCTTCTTTAAAAAGATTGAGTAAGAAAGAATTATTCGTCGCCAGAAAAATACAAGAGTTGGTAGTCTTAAAGGTGTTTGTAACTTTTACAAGATAGGTCTGAGATATTTATGGTCCTGTCCGAGCAGAGGTGATAGTGGTAACTATGTGAGAGTAAGGTGTAAGAAATAGTTTTTCTCACGAGGGTGATAGTGTAAGAGGAAGATCAGTCTATGGATAGAGTAGTTTCTCTAATCCAGTCTATCTTTACGACTATATTTTAATCAGACGCACTTCCTCTCCTTATACAAAATACAAGTTACACTGCACCCACATACATACAATTCTGTGACAAATACGCACAAACGTGAAAACAAACTATGGATAACAGATATGGGTAGGGGTTGACCAACACAATAACTTAATGTGTATTAAGTTTATTAACACTAGAAATTCACAACATCAAGCATATACATCAATAAAGCATGGTTTACAGACAAATGAAATTAACCCAATAGGTCCTCCCCTCTGGTAAAGGAAAAGAAAAGAAGATCCCAACAGAGGTTAATTAACCCAAAAGATCAAAAGTTAACAATCAGGGTATAGAATGGTCAGTACGGGAAAAGAACAAGTTCCTAATTAAGCTATCCCGTAAATACTCAGGTTAGTGAGAAACAAAAAAAAAGAAGATTTGTATGATAGTGGTAACAAAAGAAAAATATGTTTCTCTCGGTTCATTCACTCATTCATACTGTGGCCACACGCATACTCGCTTACCCAATAGTTGTCTCAGGTATTCCTTGGAAATAAACACTAACAAGTACTATGACCCTACAGTGTCTGATTATTTGCCAACTCCAGCGCCAAACTATTCCTTAGTGCTGACTGCTAGTTTCAAGGGAGTCGCCGAAGTTGGTGCGTTTAATTGGTTTCCTGGATAAATCCTGTATCACTGCATTTAGTTGGTTGGGATAAATGTCAGATAAATAAATAAATAAATAAATAAATAAATAAATATATATATATATATATATATATATATATATATATATATATATATATATATATATTTCCACTGCGGGCTAATGAGATTGATATCAATAAATCTGGTAATGTTCAGGTCCAGTTAATATTATGTTTATTGTTTCTAGTTTGGCCTCTCTCACGAATGAAGAAAATGGGCCGCACAGGTCACAACTCCAAGACTCAACAAATAACATAATATCTCTGGATAGTTTGTAAGACCATAAGACCGCTAGTTCGCTGGGTTTTTGATCAGCCTAGATTTAGGAAGAAATATAAACATGTTACTATAAATATAAATATCCTATCCTAACACGCGTTAAGGCAAGACCTCTTAACCACTCCGTTATTAAATTATTTTAGAAATCACAAGTGTCTAGCTTATCTTATCGCTTTTAACACGTGATATAAACACTAGTCGTTTATAAAATTACACATAATGGATAGAAGTAAATTGTATTCCGTCAATTATAGATCACCTAGCGTCTTATTAGTTAATTAAACCATCTTTTACTGGGTGATAGCGAGTAATTAAGTTTACGTTACAGCTGGAAAAATTAGCTATATGTTATTTAATACGCTAGTCAATTAACACAGAAATCCCAGTGAAATATAATGAAGAACTTTAACACATTAAATCACTTAAATGCTAGTATATAATTTACCGCAAAACAGAGAAAAGAAACTATCTCCACGAAATCTAAGTAATCCTCTTTGTACTAAGGCTCTATGATGTCCAGCTAGAAATTTCAAAATTTCCTGAAGCGACTAGATACTGATTTTGAGGAGATGGAATATATATACAGAAACAGTGTAATCTCGCAGGACTATGACGAAAGTATCGCCTCGGGCAAATCAGCGGAAATCAGCGGGGTTTTCTTCCAAGATAAAGAACTTCCTTCGTCCGCTCTGTTTGCCGGTGTCAATCGACAACAAAGGTTTCTGATCTCGGCGATCGTCTTCCCTGTATATAGAACATCACAGGATTCGCTCAAGCTTTTGGGGAACTTCAAAAGCCGTTGCCTTGCACGTGTTTTTGGGCCCGTGCGCTGTCAGTTGTCGTAATTTTGACAGCTCTGCTTGCATCGAGCTTCAAGCAAACTTACTATGTTCGTCCCCTTTGGAAGGAATGACAGTTATAGATCTAGTAGCCGCTCGTCAGCGCGTGAAACAAGACAAATAGGCGTGGCTAAAATGTGAGTTAGATAGATAGCGAGAAAGGCATGGATTTTGCGTAACAAACGTGCATACTAATGAGGGAAGCAAGGTGGAACGCAAGGTTGAACGGAATGAGGGGCGACGGTGGGAAGCAAGCGGGCGGATCATTGTAGTCTACACTGGTCAAAATGGAAGAATGAAGGAAATAGAAACAGAAGACAACAAAGAGAGAAGATATTGGATACCTGACATCATCTTGTTTGTTTTGTTTTTAAACCTTTATTTGCATTTCTTTTTTCTATTTACTGTACAGAATCATGTACATTTTACAAAATGAAATACATGGGAAGTACATTTATAAATTACATATAACCTTTCACTCTCCAATTTTTAATTTTTTAAAATTTTTTGTTGTTGCCAAATTAAACGTTAAGTTTTTTTTTTTTTGTACATTTCAAAAGGCGTGTACTTATTAACAACAAAAATATAGGTGTATATGCATATACACGCATGTACCCGTTCAAACACGTACATGCACATACGCACATACATGAAAAGTGCACACATATACATATTTGCATGTACAATCACCCGCACATATACCCTCATACACATACATATATCTACGTCCACACGCTTACCATTATATATACGTATATATGTATATGTATATACATACTCATATACATATATGTGCACACACACATACACATACACCCATATATATATATATATATATATATATATATATATATATATATATATATATATATATATACACACATATATATATATATATACACACACATACATATATATATATATATATATATACACACACACACATATATATATATATATATATATATATATATATATATATATATATATATATATATATATATATATATATATATATATATATATATATATATACGTACACACACATATATATATATATATATATATATATATACATACATACATATACATACACACACATACATACATAATTATCCTAAGACATAATGCTGTGGTGTGTGCAAAACTGAATGGCCTTTGTCTTTTCTGAAAATTACGTTAGCTGATTTAAGTGCTTTGTTTTCTGTGTGAATATATGTAGAAAAAGTTGAGAATTAAAAACTCTTTGCTCGTAGAGGGCTTTATTTCTACAAATCCATACCAGATGTCTATATTCTGCCAAAAGTGTTTGTAAAGATATTTCATTTTGTGGAGTCATCTTTGGAATGCTGCTAAACATAACTGCTTTATACATATCTACTTCTGTTGTTGTATGTTTTTCTAATGTCTGTTTCGAAGTGTTCAAAGTTTTTGTCACTGTATCGCAATAAAAGAAAATGTGTTCCTCTGTCTCCATGACGTTTATTCTACAAAGTTTACATTTGAGTAAAACTGTAATTTTATGTCTTTCTCTAATACATGATCGGTGTTGAGTTAAATAATAATCTGTAAGTTATTTCCTTCACTCTTGGTGGTGTGTTTATTGTTTGTAAATGTGAGAATACCTGCCAATAATCTGATATCCCATATTTATAACCTCTCTTTATTCTTTGATACAGAGGAGGTTCTTGTGCCAAAACTAAATATGTATATACTTCTTTGGTTGTTCGGTGTATTATCGCTTCGTTTCCTTGTATACATGCAACGCATTGTTTATAAAAGTTTGGTAAGACTCCAAAATGATGTGGTGCTAAATTGTTAAATTTATAAAATTTTGCTAATGATAGTCCAGTATAGTAATGTGATAAGGGATATTCATGTGGATAATTTATTATAATACTCATAAATTTGATCCTCATAGCTTGAATTTTGGTAGATATATCCTGTAGGGATATACCTCCCCTTGCTTTATCCTATATTAATGTTTTGAGTTTTATGTTATGTATTGTGTGACGGAAGATGAAATGTCTGATTAGAGAGTTCATTCTTGTTAGCGTTTTGTTTGGAGGGTAAAAAATATTACATATGTATAGTAACAGGGATAACATACGTGTTTACAATAATGCCTCTACCGAATATTGTAGCATTTTTATATTTGTAGCGTTCTAATTTATTTTCAGTTTTTGAGATCATATTTTTCCATGAAATTTACTCCGTATATTTTCATGTTATTAGTTTGCGCTAGCTGTAAAGGGAAGTCAGTTTTATTTGTCCACTGTCCTATGCCCATTACACTAGTCAACAACCAAAATGTACCAGAAATGAAAATAGCTGATCTTAACTAATTTTGGTGTGCTGAAAACGAAAATGACATTAAAAAATGTTGATTGGCTCTAGTTTTCAAGATATATGCTACTAGTTTATTTAATTACGGTAAATTTATATATATATGACGCAACTGTTGTGGGCGATTGCATAATTTTTTCTAATGACCAATAAAAATGTTACTAGAAGTTGATGATGCAATCCTACCTATGATTACATCACCTTTGTGTATAAATACCTTATCTCTGATAAAATTTTGCCATTAGTTAGTGCATTTGTCCTTATCAAAAGTATCGTAGTTAGAAATGCCAGAAGGCGTACAGTTTGTATTTTGGCTGCAGAATAGGAGATCAAGATAAGAGCTGGGTGCCACACATATGCTGCAATACATGTGCAGCACATCTTAAACTGTGGTTGACTGGCAATAGGCAAGCTATGCCTTTTGCAGTCCCAATGATTTGGAGAGAGCCCACTGATCATCTCAACAACTGTTACTTTTGCATGGTCCCTCCAATTGGGAAAGGCATATCAAAGAAGAAAAAATGGACTCTGGAATATCCAAACATCCCCTCTGCAATACTTCCAGTACCACATGGCGATGACCTACCAGTTCCCAAAGTGCCAGAATCCTTTTCAGCTACTTCCACTGAACCATCAACCTCAAGTGACACAGATTTTGAGCAAACTACATCCACTAACCCAAGGTGAACTGAATGATCTTGTAAGAGATCTGAATTTACCGAAGAACAAGGCGGAGCTTTTGGGTTCCAGATTGCAACAGTGGAATCTCCTGGCAGAAGATGTTACAATTTCTGTGTATAGGAACCGCCAGAAGCCGCTTATTACATTCTTTTTCAAAGAGGGTGACCTTTCTGCGTGCCACAACATTTCTGGTTTAATGGCAGCCCTCAACATCAATTACATACCGGAAGAGTGGAGGCTTTTCATTGATTCAGCCAAGACAAGTCTTAAAGCTGTTTTGTTGAATAATGGTAATGTGTTACCGTCAATTCCAGTTGGTCACGCAGTTCATATGAAAGAAACTTATGAAAACATTAAGCAGCTTTTGAAGTGTATAAACTACGATCATCATCATTGGTCACTTTGCGGTGACTTAAAAGTGGTCGCTCTTTTGCTTGGACTACAGGGTGGATACACCAAGTACTGTTGCTTTCTCTGTGAGTGGGATAGCCGTGCACGAAGTGACCATTACATCAGAAGACATTGGCCAATCAGGCAGTCATTGCAGCCTGCAGTAAGAACGTTGAGAACCCAGCAGTTGTCGACACCAGCAAGATTTTGTTGCCACCCTTGCACATTAAGCTGGGTCTCATGAAAAACTTTGTCAAGGCAATGGAGAAAACAGATGAGGCTTTCAAATACCTCATCAGAAAATTTCCAAGACTGAGTGAAGCTAAAATAAGAGAGGGAGTATTTGTTGGTCCGCAAATTCGAAAACTTCTTCATGATGACGAGTTTCTTTGCGTGTTGCATGGCAAGGAAAAAGCAGCATGGCTAGCATTTACGTCAGTGGTGGACAATTTTCTTGGAAACAACAGATCTGATAATTACAATGAAATTGTAGAAAATCTCCTTCAGAAGTATAAGAGTCTTGGCTGCAACATGTCTTTGAAAATTCATTTTCTGGATTCTCATCTGGATTTCTTTACGTCAAACTGTGGAGCGGTCAGTGATGAGCATGGTGAACGATTTCGCCAGGACATTGCTGCTATGGAGACAAGGTATCAAGGCAAATGGAGCCCTTCAATGCTTGTTGATTACTGTTGGACTGTGACAAGAGACACCTCATCGATTGACTACAAGAAGCAAGCAAAGAGAGCTCAAACAGCGACTGAATAATGACGGAATGGGTTCAAATGTGCCTTTTTAAAGCATGATATGTGAACTTTAAATAATGTTTTTATTTTTTCTATCATTTTATGTTAAAATATCAATTAATTGAGTATGTAACCACAATTTTTATAATGCTAAAGTAGAAAGACTAGCTGTTTAGCCCAGAGAAGTAAACAAGCATACATTATTTGTATTACTGTAATGTAAATTCATCATTAAAAAAAAAACCAGAGCCAATTGGTGAATTTCATTATGATATTTGAAATCAGCATGTCAAAATCAATAAGAAATGGTACATTTAATTTCTGGTACAAAAAACTTTTGAAAATTTGTTGACTAGTGTTATTTGTGATTTTTTAATGTTGATTTTTGAACCACTAGTTCTGCTAAACTTATCAAAGGTATCTAGGATATTTTTTTATTGATGAAATGTTTGGGGGGAAAAAAACCTGTGTCATCTGCGTATGCTATTAATTTCCTTACACCAACACCTGGTACAAAGACTCCTTGAATACTTGTATTTTTTCGGATACTTTCTAATAAGGGTTCCAAAACTAGTACATATAGTAAAGGAGACATTGGACAATCTTGTCTGACTGATCGAGTGAGAGGGATTTTTTACGTTACACACTGTAAAAATCATATATAAAACACCAGAAAGCAATTTGCTGATAAATCACACTGATTTATCAGCAAATTGCTTTCTGGTGTTTTATATATGATTTTTATCCAGGTTCTGAAATATTGTCCGAAATTATTTTCTTGTAGAATTTTGTGTAAAAAGGAATGTGAAACCCTGTCGAAAGCTTTTTCCTGATCTATGGACATTATTGCTGCAGGTGTGCTTTTGTCATGCGTGTAATGAATGATATCCCGAATGAAATGTGTATGTTTGTTTATGTTTCTATTTTTGACTCCACATTGTTGATCCTGGTGTATGAGTTTGTGCATAAAAGGTTGTAATTTTAATGTTAGGGCCTTGGTAAGTATTTTATCATCCGTATTAAGGAGAGAAAGTGGTCTGTCATTTTGCATGTATTTCTTGTCTGTGTTTACTTTGTGTATTACAGTTATGTAGGACTGATTTAAACTTTGTTAAAAGCTTCCTGAAGTGTTTTTAAAAGGAGTGGCCCGAGTAGTTGAAAAAATTTTGAATAAAATTCCACTGATAGACCGTCTGGGCCAGAAGTCTTTTGTTTTTGTAGTGTGTTTAAGGCAGACTGTAGGTTATTTACTGTGAGAGGTTCATCAAAAATATTTTTTTCGTAGTCATTTAACCGTGAGCTACAGGCTGGGGAAAATTCTCCCGTTGTAGACTGTGTAGAGTCTTGCGTGTATAACTGAGAGTAAAACTCGTGAAAGGCTTTGATTATATCCGGGATGGTTGTTAATTCTTTGTCCGATTTATCAGCAATTTTGTTTATTTGTCTGCTCTTTTGTATGTTTTGTTCTATTGCTAGAAATTGTTTACTCGGTGTCTCTTGTATTGGGACGTATGGTCTGGTTCTTACTTGAGCCCCGTTAAATGTGTATTGGTCATACTTTGATATTTCTTCTTGTAGTGAAAAAATTTGCGGGGCATTCCTGTCTAATTTTTCGACTAGGAAAAGTGCTTTTTCTAACATCTGCTTTCGTTTTGTAAGATTTTTATGTATGCAAGTTGCAATAGACTGTGTTACTTCTTTAATTGTTCTTTTTAGCAAATCCCAGTATTGTGTTATGTTTTCTGTTGGTGCAGTACTGGTGTAATCTTGAATGAGTTTTGTCATAGTAGTTATATAAAATTCGTTTCGTTGAACTTCCAGTGGGGAGATCTTTTCGTAAAGTTTAAATATTCTTTTCCGTTGACCGATAGAAGGACTGCTTTATGGTCAGAGAAATTAGTAGTATGATTTATGTTTCTTACTTTAATAATGGTGTAACTACTATGTATATAAAATCTGTCTAATCTCTTAGAACTTCCAAAGGGGCGTGTTCTGTTGGTGTGTGTTGTCTCTGTACCTTTTGGGTATTTTTTCCTGTATGCGTCTGATAAGTCGAGTTCCTCTAAGGTGTCTTGCAGTATGTCTATTTGCCTATGTTCTGTCCTCACTCGGTTGTTTGCGGAGTATAGTGTCCCTCGTATTCTATCTAACTCATGTAATACTAAGTTAAAGTCTCCTCCTATTATGACTCGGTTTCCTTTATATCTTTGAGTTACCGTGTCAGACAGTGTTTGGTAGAAGTGTAATTGTTGTGCTCTCACTGCTGGAGCATAAATGTTAATTAAGGTGTGTGTATCTGTGTGATCGTTTGAATTTCTTATTTGTATTATTGCAAACCTGCCTTCACTATCTTTATTTTTATGTGTTATTTCCCATTGATCTGAAGTCTGCAAGATAGCTACTCCCGTGTGTGATGTTCCTAGGCTAAAATATGCATGTCGTAAACCTAGTAGTGTTGTGATGTGGTTCGCACGTGATTCGTCACTAACAAAGGTTTAATGTAGAAACATAAAATCTGGTTTATTTGTTTGAATTAAGGCTACAATTTTATCTGTCTTATTTATGAGACCTCTCACATAACGTTTAAACTGTTTGTCATTGTAGTGGGCGGTAGGAAGAAGTAATTGTGTTTATTTAAACCTAATTTTCTTCCAACAACGTTCAATACAAAGGTTCGAAAGGATAAGGGCAGGAAAACAAAACATTACCCTCGTGAATTCCATTCAGACACCTAGGTATACACCGATGTAAATACGAGGGGCGTTCAGAAAGTAATGCACCACATCGTTTTTCTCAGCTAATAATGAAGATAGAAGCATGAAATTTTGCACACATCAAATATGGCATGTGCCAATTGTGTGCACCAAATTGCACCGCAACGGGCTAAATAATACGGCTGCCCTAAACCGTTGAAATGGAGCGTGTTAGCAACTTGCGTTATAAACAGCGAATTGTGATATAATTTCTCGTTGCAGAGAAGGAAACTGTTGTGAATATTCACAAGCGTCTATGTGATGTGTATGGAAGTTTTGCAGTCGACAGGAGTACAGTCAGTTGCTTGGTTCAGAGAAACAAAAAATCAGGAAGTGGAGATACGGAGCTGCTTGATCGGCCGCGCTGTGGACGTCCTGCCACAGCCACCAACGCAGAAATGTTGAAATGCGCTGAGGGCATTATTCTTACTGATAGGCGAATCACTACTCAACAATTAGTCATACAGCTGTCAGTCAGCATTGGTAGTGTAAATGCAGTTATAAAAACTCTCGGATTTTCTAAGGTTTGCGCAAGATGGGTTCCTCAAAGTCTCACAAATGACCACCGATTGCAAAGGAAAGCAATTTCTTCTGAATTATTGGAGCGTTTCAATGCTGATGTGAGAGAACTTTTTGGCTAAGATCGTTACAGGCGACGAAACCTGGGTACATCATTTTGAACCTGAGACAAAAAGACAGTCAATGGAGTGGCATCATCCGCAATCACCAAGAAGAAAGAAATTCAAGACAATTCCTTCAGCTGGAAAGGTCATGATCACTGTCTTTTGGGACATTGAAGGTGTGATTCTTGTGGACGTTATGCCAAGAGGAGAGACAATCAATTCGCAAGCTTACATTAACGCATTGAAAAAACTCAACCAACGTTTTCGCAGAGTTCGGCCGCACAAGAATCCAGCAGACCTGCTTCTCCTTCACGACAATGCGCGCCCTCACACAAGTCTGGCAACACGGGAAGCAATCACCAAATTGGGTTGAACTGTACTACCCCATCCACCCTATAGTCCTGATTTGGCACCCTCTGATTTTCATCTATTTGGTCCACTTAAAGATGCACTCCGTGGGACAAGTTTGAAGATGATGAAGGAGTGATTCATGCAGCGAAGAAATGGCTACATGATCAAGACAAAATCTGGTACGGGCTAGGAATACATGCACTTGTTTCGCGCTGGCATAAAGCCGTAAAAGTTGATGGGGATTATGTTGAATAATACCGATGTTTACATGACATATCCATGTATATTGTATATAAATTTCATGCTTTTTGAATAAACAGCTCCTGAGAAAAACGATGTGGTGCATTACTTTCTGAACGCCCCTCGTATATGTATCTACTTTTTTATTATTTTGTTAAAATACCCCTTCAGTGGCTCAAAGTGAGGTCTATTGACTTTATTGGGTTAAATGTGTAAATTATGTGTGATCCCGGCCCTGGCTAAAACACTTTGATCTTACCAAAAGGCCGATGCAACTACTCATTAACAATAGAATTGCCAAACATGTATTACCGGTAATGGTTTTTTTTTTTTTTAAATTTTTTTAAATGTAAAAGTTTTGCCTCGTTTTGGCGAGGCGCGTCCTGTTCAACCCGGTCGGTTATATTAGGGCGCATGTCCATTTTTTCCCCTCGCATGAGGTCGCATTTGTTTTTCCTCGCATGAGGTCGCATTTTTTTAAACTCGCATGAGGTTGCATTGGCACACGCCCGACCCCGGCCCTGGTCAAGACACATGTCCGAACACAAAAAGACCCAATGACACATTTGTCACTGTAGTGATCTTCTGTGTTCTCACACAAAGGACCTAATGACACATGAATGTCACTGTGCTGATCCCTTGTGTTAAGACACATTGATCTTAGCCAAAGGCCGGATATTAGGGCGCATGTCCAAATATAATTTTTTTTTTTTTTTTGGTGTGATAGCAAGTGTCTTTAATGCAGTGGCGTATTCTCTATGTGTGCTGTGCGTGCTGCACACACCTATGCCCGAAGGAAAATAAAAATGTAATGTATTATTCCATAAAATATTTCTCTTATAATGTTCTGCTTTCGGACCGCACGCATCAGGATAACGGATTTTCCCGCATAGAATCTACGAGTATATCTAGTTTCAGTTTCCCAGACGCGTTTTATAGTGCAGTTTTTTTGGTTGGTAGCAATCGCCCGAAGTTTCTCGGGTAATTCCGTCACTATGCGTGCTGCACCTTTCGGATTTATGTTTGAAGACTGGTTTGTGTGGATCGGGGTCAGGGCCATATATGTCAATACAATACGAACATGCGTGCGGTGGTCTTGCAGCTCTCGAGTTGTAAAAATCGGCTATGTCCGTCCAGTTTTTTTTTTTTTTTTTTTTCGTACGCCCGCTAATACTCGAGGCGAAATCTCAGGTTATTATTTATGTCTAACCTGACATTGATTTTACGTGAGTATCCCTTTATTTCTTGTACAGAGACAGGTGTCCCTCGCCATTCAGGCAAATACTCGCCGATTTCGGAGGTACCCATTGCAGCTGGGTCGGCTCAGGAGCCGCCAGTCCCTGGTCGACGACACTTCTTCAAATGTCCTCGCCAGGTCTGGAGTTAATCCAGTCCAAATCCCGGTCGACGAAAAATCCTCAAATGCCGTCGCCCGGGTTTGATCCTGTATCACCCGGTCGCCAGAGCGGTGTTGTAACCACTACGCTAGCGCGGCTCCATCCGTCCAGTGTTTTTTGTGATTAATTTTTGTTAGTTGCCGGGAATGCAGATTATTACAGTGACAGTGAGTTTCAAGTTGTAAGTTAATTAGTATTTCGGAGATAATTGACATATACCCCTGATAACTTCTTCTTCTTCTTCTTCCGTCCTTAGCCAACGACCGGCAAAGCAGTCAGTGGCCATTACGCCTAGTGGCGTCTTAAGGGCAACAGCGAATAGATTTTCTTTGCCGTTGTTCCCATCACGCCTAATGGCGTCTTTAGGGCAACGACAAATCAATCCGTTTGTTGTTGTTTCCGTAATCAAAGTGACTGGTAAACGGGTGATCAGCCCGTTGGACCTGATAACTATCGTTGCGTAATTGAATATAGTTGGTTTTTTAAATTAAGAGGGGAAGAAGTTAAATAGTAGGCGTACATATTCATTTTAAGTAGCAGCACGCCTAGCTCGCATTACCAGGATACGCCACTGCTTTAATGTGTAATATCTTGTTAAGTATTCATGATGAAAATGTTGAACGGTATTAAATATGTTTAGTCGTCTGAACGAGACTTGTTCCCTGAAGTGTTCTACAAGTTTCAATTACGTTCCATGACTGTTGGCCGTTAACCTTCAAGGTTGGTTCAAGAATATAACACTTCAATACAAGCTGCTAATAATAGCAATAATAAAACACTGTCAGTCAATACGAATACAAAGTTTAATGAAAGAAACACTGACACGAAATTATAAAAAAATAACGTAGATAAACCCAAAGTTGCAGCAGAAAGATACTCCGTGATGGGAGAACAGATGAATTTAGAATACATGAAGTGAAACATAATATCAGCCCAGTTAACTAAGTCTGAAAGTCTGCAACACAGGTGTCTAGAAAAAAAAATACTATAGGGCATTTCCTGCTAAAATATAGGAGGTATGAACAACAGAGAAAACCAATATTAGATTATTTGCAGGCATGCAATTCATCTATAACTGTGGAGCAGGTGTTAGAATAGATAGATCTAGAGAATTACAAACTATAGTAAAACAGTATATAACAAGAACTAAAATTAATATATAAGGATCAATGATGATGTGAGGATAAGGGGTAGTCTGATGGGGCACTCGTGTGGATGATGACAGATAATTTGTGGATTTGGTGTAATCTCAAACACCCCTTGGCTTTCTCACTCCTTTTCACCTTGTTAACAACAGGGCAGTTATAAGAGACTTTACTTTATTTGTTTTTTTTCCGTTAAATTTTTTTGTTTTTGTTTGTTTTTTATTTTTAATGTTTGTTTCTTCCGAGTAGGTCCCCTTTTGGGAGATGTAGCTTGGTGTTTTGGTTTGGTATTTCATGTGATTCACTAAATTATGGTGTGGCTGATGTATGCATAGTAATGATTTTTAGTATAAGATTAAAGAAGATTGTATGGTTTTGAGTTTAATCAGCAAAGGGAGATGACTTTCAATTTCGTCACCCATTGAAAGGTTTTGGTGAGCGATCAAAAATAAAAACACGCACGAGAAAGTGTTGCGAGGGTGAACCCACATTTTTTACCAGAGAACGGGGAAATGTTAAATCGCGGGAGTAAGATGATGAAAGGAATCGGGATTTGTTTTTGGAACGCGTTTAGCGTATAGGAGAGCAAGTTTGCTAGGTAATTAAAGTTTGTGTAAGTGGCTGAGCGATGTTGGATGATTGATTCTGAGGCGAACAAGCCACTGGAAGGTGGTTTGGTTGCTGTGTCACAGTATTGTATCAAATTATTTTGCCAAACCAACAAGAACGCTCAAACGCCACGATGTTTAATAGAATGATAGATAAAGACAAGAAAGACAATGCCGCCAGTTCAAGATTTGTGTTAACAAATTGTCAAGACTCAACAAGACGAACAGGCATGTTGTGTGTTAGATGCAGAGACAATAGACAGTAGCTAGGGGCAGCGTGGAACAAGGTGAACTATTGATACCAAATAAACAGCCCTTGTTGTGAGACCAGTCTTATATAGAAAGATACAACAACTAGTTTCCATCCACCAGTCCTACGGACCCTTTTCTAGGGTTAAGAAATAGAAGAAGAACAGAACAGTATATGAGCTACGTAAAATCTTTGAGATAGCGTCAGAACTATATATAAAAAAACATGATGGAGCCGAGAAGAAGATTTTATTTCAAAAGTGTTGCCTATGAACATTGTTTATTTTAAGGAAGATGACCCGCCTCAGAGGAGGAGGTGGGCATGAAAGATGATTTCAGCGGATTTGAGGACTAGTATGTAAAATAAACATCTATCTACTTTTCGCAGTACTCTTTCCGCCAGATTTTGTTCTCCGATCCCATCATCTGTATGTAGTGTGATGTTTAATCGTCAAGAGTTAGTTTAACATAGCATCATCTAACACCTAGCTGCCCCACTGCGGGACAGTGAGACAAGTCCCACTATAGCGACCAAGTACCATCAACACTAACATCAATCCGCTGTACGGCCACAGTGGAGACTGGAATTGTGCATCGGGGGACATGATGGTATGTTCGATCCCATGCACGGGTGATGAAGACCTCGACTCTGTTCATACCAATTAGTTAAGAATAATGGTTAGGTTAGTCCTATGGGTACGAAGGTGACTGAAGAGAAGAGCCCGATGCGGGCCTGGAAAGGATCTTGGACATTGTGGGGGCAGGGAATGTTTTTTGCTTCATGTGAAGGTTTTATTTCACGGGTCCTTTTCTAGCTTGGCTCAGCTGTTCCGCTGCTCGCTCTTCAGGATGATTCGCATGCTGCTGTTATTTTGAAATGTGTTAGTATTTTTTGAGATTGAAGTTTTTTTTTTTGGTTTGGTTGTGTTGGGGGGTTTTGGTGTGGGGGGGTTTTATTTTTTTGTTGTTTGTTGTGTTGGGTTTAAATTGTATAAATGAATGTATAATATTAATAATAGGGAGATAAAGAGTAATAATATTAA
>JAMPIV010015819.1:0-94010 GCA_024509875.1 Oreohelix idahoensis
GCTTTGTAGCTTATCATAAGCAAAAATATATATAGGGTCTGCCTAGATATGAATAAGCTTTGTAATTAATATATTCTTTTTCCCTTTTCTGATATGTTTTGAAATATTCAGTTTTTACACGCTATTTACCTTTTTTTCATTCTGGTAAATTCATTATTTTCTTAAGATTTAATGATGAAATAATGTTTATACATTATTTAAATATATTTGCGTGTTACATTCTGTGTTTTCCCATGGATGTAACTGATGATGACAAGGTTAACCTTCACATACCTAGGATGCATAGTAATACCAGACGGCGGGGCAGGCAAAGACATCAACATCAGAATGAATAAAGCAAGAACAGCCTTTTTTAGCCTAAACAACATCTGGAAGTCCTCTCAATACAGCACAAGCACAAAATTAAGATTATATCAGAGCTGTGTGCTTTCTGTGCTTCTCTATGGTGCGGAATGCTGGAGAGTTTCTTTTCACACAACAAGCTAAGAATCTTTTGGGACCATGTACACCATTATAGCTGGCAGACGCTGGAGCTGGGTTGGCCATGTCCTCAGAAGAGACCCCGATGCCATCACAAGAACAGCTATGCTATGGACCCCTGAAGGAAAACGAAAGAGAGGCCGACCAAAAACAACCTGGCGGAGGACTGTGGAGGCTGAGATGCAAAGAATGAACCAGAGTTGGGGCACTGTACGAAGGATGGCCACCGATCGAGCAAACTGGAATCAATTTGTTGTTGCCCTACAAGACGCCACTAGGTGTGATGGCCACTGACTGCTTTGATGGTCAGCGGCTAAGGATCAAAGAAGAAAGAAGACAAGGTTAGCAGCTCCAGAACAAGGTAAGAATATTGTCGTAGATTTTATTGAGATAGGTTGAAGATGTTTAGGTCCCGTCTGAGCAGAAGTGATAATGGTAAACTATGTGAGAATAAGGGGTAAGAAATAGCTTTATTTTTCACAAGGGTGAGAGTGTAAGAGAAAGGACAGTCTCTGGATTGAGTAATTGCTCTAATCCAACCTATCTCACGACAATATTTAACTAGACTCACTTTCTCTCCTGGTACATATATATATATATATATATATATATATATATATATATATATATATATATATATATATATATATATATATATATATATATATATATATATATACGAGTTACACTCCACTTACATATACACAATTCTGTGACATAATACGTACAGATGTGAACCAAGCTATGGATAACATATAATGGGCAGGGGTTTTGACCAACACGATAACTTAAGGTTTATTATGTTTATTATCTTAGAAAAATCACAACATCAATATTATCTATCAGAACGTATAGTTTACAGACATAAAAATGCAAGAAGATTTATTAACCCAATAGGCCCTCCTCTATTGTAAGGGAATCCCAAAGTAGGTCCCGACCAAGGTAATTAACCCAAAAGATTACAGTTTATAATGAAGTATATGGATAGATATTATTATATGGATAGACGATAAAGTAAAAGAACCAAGTCTCTAGTTAATCTAACCTGAAAAAAACAAAGAAGAAAAGAAATAATATAACAGTATTTGTGAACCCGAAAAGACAGAAGTGAGTATAATGATTATATAAAATATTCATTTCTCTTTCTTACAATCTGTCAGTCTGTGGCCACACGCTCTCACACTTACCTACTACTCTTGAACATATCTGTGTATCTTTGACATATTTTAGGGTGGTGCTATCCAAGGGACCCCAGTTCCTCCAACAAAGATTAATTTTTTCCTAATGGGGGAATGTCCGCTTAAATAGTGCTAATTTTATGTGTCACAGTTCACGTCAGGTAGTGCAAGTAAATATATATTGCGATCAAAATGTTCACCAGGGGGCAGCACACAGAAGTCCGATATTTAAGGAAAATGTCTGGTGGGTACACTGTTAGAAAACCACTAAGGATAAGCAAAGGATCTCCTATCTGGTTTTATCTCTCACTCTGGGGTTGGGTGCCGGTTATGGACCCAAGTATTCCTTTTTTTCTGGATAAATCCACTTGAGAAAAGAAAAAAACTACAATAGTCAATATTCTGGAACAAATGTTTATATATATAGATATTTGGCCACCACAGGCGGATCAGATTTGCTGTGAACAATCTGGGTAATTTCTTGTCCAGTTCTGATGTTTTATTCTTTAAATGTTTATATGTGGGGACTCTCTCTCTGTAAGAAAACAAGAGAACTGCACAGGTCCAAATCTAAGACCCAATAATATTTTAAGAATGTTTCTGGAGCTATTCAGACCGCTAGATCGCAGGGTTGATCGCCTAGATGTAGAAAAAAACAAACATTTTAACAATGATATCATTATTATATTCTACACTCGTTAGGTAAGACCACTAGATCACTCCGGTATTAAATTATATTTAAAACCCACAAGAGTCTAGCTAATATTATCGCGCTTTAACACGAGATATAAACTCTAGTAATTACAAAATTACGCATGATGAATAAAAGTATATTTATCTCTAATTATAAGTCGCCTAGCGTATATTAATTAGTTTAAAGCGTCTCTTACTGGGGGAATAACAAGAAATTAAATTTACTTATTACTAAGTTATTTAATATGCTTATTTAATAAACACACTTTAACACGTTAAGACACTCAAAATTCTAATATATATTATGATTACCGCCACGCAAGGAAAATGACACTCTCCGTGAATCTAAGAAATTAACTCTATATAAAACTCCAAGATTCGCGCTAGCAGATATCAGCAATTGCTGGGGCAGACTGATAATGAGTTTTCTAAAACTGCGCATATATACTGAATCGGCCCGATGTCCCCATGTCTGGCAAAATGCACCTCCAGCGAATTCAGTCCATTCTATTATCAGGTGTTAATCAGAGGTTTCAGATCTCTTACTGACATCGTAACCTGATCGTCGGTGGCCTGCCTCTGAGAAGACAACAAAGGGCGAATGTCGTGGCTGCTAGCCCTACCAGCAAGCGTGGGAATTCCACTCGAGCTGTTGTAAGAGAGAAAGGGGGGGAACTGAGGGATTAAAGAGAGGCTCGATGTTTATACGTTACAAATATATAATTTTTTAATTATTTTTTTTAACCTACTACTTCGTCTTCTTATTCAGCCTGCATTTTACATTGCACAAGTAATAATTGACATAATTTTATATTATGTACAAGATGCATTTACTAAACGTATTACTAAACAACAAATTTTGACTTATTGTGTGTATCTGAGGTTAAACCAAGTTACCTTTATGTTGTTTGGGCTGCTGAATATGAAAATGGCCATTAAAACACCAGATTAGCTCTAGTTTTTTAAATATCTATAAAACAAGTTTTACACATTTGCATATACATGCCATACGATAATAATGCTCATAGCAGAAATAATTCACAGAAACAGCTTTTTGCCTGTCGCTTGTAATGAGTTTCTGGAGCAACTCTCACAAGGGTCCAACAATAGTCGGCTAGCATTGCTGCATTCCATTTCCCTTGGTAAGTTTTTTCGAGGGTAGTAATGTCCTGATGAAATCGTTCCCCATGCTCGTCACTGACAGCACCACAGTTAGCAGGGAAGAAATCCAGATGAGAGTGTAAAAAGTGTAATTTCAAAGACATGTTGAACCCTAGTCTCTCGTAGCGCAGCAAGAGAGTTTCTACAAGCTCTTTATTGTTTCCTAGGGGAGCCGCGCTGGTGTAATGGCTTCAGCGTTGTACTGGCGACCAGGTGTTCATGGTTCAAACCCGGGCGTCAGCGTTTGAAGAAATGTTTACGGCCGGAAATTTGACTGAATAACCTGAACGGCTCCTGTGATAAACCCTTTGTGGATGGGAAGGAGCGAAGCTCCTGACCGGGTTGGAAGGAAAGTCCTCAGGTTCCCCAGCCTCGCAATGACATGTCATTGGGCCGAAGGGCTGAAAGCCCAAGTGCCGCTGGTTAAGGAAAAAAAAAAAAAAAAAAAATTGTTTCCTAGAAAGTTTGTCGCCACTTGTTGGAAAGCATTCCAAGCTAACTTTTCATCACCTGTGAGGATATCATCAAAACGCTGGTCTCAGAAGAGCTGACGTATCTGTGGACTGACAAATACACCTTCCTTGATTTTTGGCCTCACTAAGTCTTGGAAATTTATCATGAAGGTATAAAAATCCTGCCCCATTTCGATCCACGGCCTTTACAAAATTCTTAATTAGTCAAAGTTTGATGTGGAGAGGAGAGAGCAAGATCTTGTGGGATTCTACAAGTGGTTCGTTAAGTACATTCTTTTTCCCCGGTTCAAGTGATTGTGTTAGGGCCAATCTTTTTTCTTGTAGTGGAAAGTACTGGCACGGCTGTCCCACAGACAGAGGAAACAGCAAAACTTTGTGTAACCCTGCTGTGGCCACATCAAGATGGCAATGACCTTCAGGTCACCACAAATCTGCCACTTATACTTGTCATAGTTGAAGGTGTGTAACAGTTGTTTCATGTTGTTGTACGTTTCTTTCATGTGGACTGCATACCCGTGTGGAAGAGATGATAAAATGTTACCATTATGGAGCAGCACATCTTTTAAGCTCTCTTCTTCTTCTTCCGTCCTTAGCCACCGACCGTCAAAGCAGTCAGTGGCCATTGCGCCTAGTGGCGTCTTAGGGCAACAGCAGATAGGTTTTCTTTGCCATTGTTTCCCATCACGCCTATTGGCGTCTTTAGGGCAACGGCAAATCAATCCATTTGCTGTTGTTTCCGTAATCGAAGTGACTGGCAAACGGGTGATCAGCCCGTTGGTCTTTTAAGCTCAACTTGGATGAATCGATGAACAGCCTCCAACCATCATCTTTGTAGTTGATGTGTAGTGCTGCCACCAGACCCACTATATCAATGCAAACAATGAGGTTATGTCATTTTGAAATATGGAAGCAGATCTTTTTGCCGAGCATGAAACACGGACACATGCACATTCTCTTCTAGAAGATTCCATTGCTGCAGTCTGAAACCCAACAGCTCTGCTTTATTTTTTGGCAATTCCAGATCTCTCACTAGATTATTCAATTCACTCTGGGTAATTGTATGTGGCTGTGCAGACTCTTCAGTAGGCACAAAATCAGGCTCTCTTAATGTAGATGCTTTCACAGGTGATGGATGTTCACTGGCCTTATTATCTTCTTCATCGTCCAGAGTATAAGATTCTGGAGGGTCCGGAACAGGGTCCTTCCCCGTGAGGCACTGGCCGCATAGCAGAGGGAATATTCGGATAGGTCACAGGCCGCTTTTTCTTCTTAGAAATACCATGTCCAATTGGAGGAGTCATGCAGAAGTAAAAATCATTAAGGTGGTTTGTTGGTTCCCTCCACACCATTGGAACTGCAAAACGCATCGATCGTCCTTTTCGGTTCAACCTGCAGCGCAGATTCGTTGCACAGGATTGACAACATATGTTCGGGGCCCAATACCGGTCCTGGTCACTGATCTCACAACCAAAATAAAGGCTGTAAGCTTTCTTTATCATCGGTGTAATGGGTCGCCTTTGTGATAGAACAGTTATTTGTCCACAAAAATAATCCGCACTGTTCACACATTCGCGAGCCCCCCCCCCCCCCCCCCCCCCCCCCCCAAATCTTGAAAACTAGAGCTAATTCGCGATTTTTAAGTTCATATTCGTGATCAGCATGTCCAAATTAGTTAAAAATAGCTACTTTTGACTCGGATACATTTTGGCTGTTGTCCAGTGTAATCATATAACAACCACAGCATTCATGTGTAAATAATATTGTCAATCCCATCTTCCTGATGTATTTACTGAAATCTCATATTTTTACAAGCATGTGACCTGTTGTTTTAATCTGTGAAATTAATAATTTCCTGAGTGTTTATTGACTAAAACTGATTGTTCTTTGTTAGAATACATCTGTTTGTGATATTCTGAAAGTGTACCTTAAGATATTCTCCTGGGGAACAATTCTAGATGAATTTTAGTGAACACTTTTGATCTAATTTTTCATCGCCTTATTTTTTCAGCCTCCATTTTTACCTTGGATAACTAATATTTTTTCAATGAAAGCTTTTATACTTGCTGCATAAGAGTAATGTACATCCATTTACCTTCATTTTCATATACAACAACAAAGGTATTTAAGCACACGAACATTTTTTAAAATTAATTCCAAACGACTACAATAAACACACACCAGGGTTGCCATTTTGTTTTGGCCAAACCTACTTTTTCTTTGGTACTGAAAGAGTTAAATAAATAATAAATGTATTATTTATTTAAAGTAATAATTTTTATTTAATTAAAATAGATTATTATTATCACTGAGTAATAAAGAGAGCATAAAAACTCAAACACATCAATAACATATACACTTCTTCTACGAACAGTTTCCATACGATGTACACAAATCAAAACACCTCAAAAAATTCAGAATGGAAGAGCGTGTTTGTGTTACGAGTATGAGAGAATGAATAAACAAAGGGTTGAGAATTTGGCACACAGGCCCATCAAACATTCTGCCTATCTTTTCTCTAATCTTTTATAATGAATTCATTTACACTTACAGGCAAAGAGAGAGAAAGACAGAATGTGATGGTATGGAGGAAGAAAAGGGGGGAGAGAGAGAGCAACACAAAGTATGAATTTCTGCCCTGTTGCCATTACATTTTTTGTAAGTAACAAAAATAGTGCTTGTATACCCTCTACACTTCGTTTCACGGGGTAGAAGAGGGTACGATTATGAGATGAGTATATGTATTCATGTGCACCGGTATAAATGTGTGTGCAGGATTATCTGTGTATGTGTGTTGTTTTTTTTTTGGTAACACAAGCTCAAAGAGGTCAATAAAAATATAACTATTTCGCAAACTTTCAACTGCTATTGTTGAGATAGACTTTCCTTTAACTCATTCCAACCCAGGGCAGTTTTCCAGTTTTACCCAGGCCCCAAAATGGACACATTGTTTTTTCTAAAAGTGATGCTTTAAAAACAGACAGTAGACATATATTTTAATTCAGTAGATATATGCAAAGGCACAACAGGCCAATCACCTGTTTGCCTTAAACTATGATTACAAGCAATATAAGAGAGAAAACCGGACTGATTCTAAAGGCGACGAACTGGAACGGACTACGGACTATGACTTATGGAACATGGAACACAAGAAGTATAAATGGGAAAGAAGAGGAGCTGATGGAAGAGATGAGGAAAGCAAAACTAGAAGCAACCAGACGATACGTCAAGGCCTAAAATCCCACCCGCTGCAGACCCAAATAGAACAGTCCCAACTAAGATGGTTTGGCCATGTCTGCAGAATGGGAGAAGATCGGCTACCACGACAAGCATGGGAAACAAAGAGCCAGGGATCCAGACCTCCAGGACGACCCAGAGTCCGCTGGGAGGACAACATTAGACAATCTTTGAAGGACCGAGGACTAGAATGGAACCAGGCCAGGAAGAAGACAGCCGATAGGATAGTCTGGCGCTCTCTCTTCCAAACCTCTACACCTCACGGTAGAAGAGGAACGACTAAGTAAGTAAGTAGATATATGCATTATGCATCAAACATTAGGAAATTGGCTGAAGAATGTTGTGAAACAAATGTTGAGTTTTTATGTGATGTAATAATTGGCAGACAGAGGACTACAGATCATAGACCAAAGCAGACTCCTGGGAAAGTTCAAACTGTGGTGCCTCCAGTTCATGTTGATACCGAAGTTGCTGTGGCCACTGCTTATATATGAAGTAAGCACAAGTACAGTGGAAGCTATAGAGCAGAAGGTCAACAAGTTCATGAGAAAATGGCTAGGGGTACCACCAGGTCTGTCAGATGTAGCACTGTACTGCAAAAAGTCAAAACTTCTGCTTCCCTTCAAGTCAGTTGTTGAAGAGTACAAAGTTGGAAAAGCAAGGCTTGCAATGATGCTACGCGAGTCAGCTGATGACGTGGTTAAGTCCATTCAGCCCACACTGAAAACGGGAAGGAAGTGGAGAGTGGAAGAAGCTGTTGATGCTGCTGAAGAGTCACTCAAACTGAGAGAGGTAATCGGATACACACAAACGAATAGACGGGGATTTGGGCATGGTGACATCCGCTGGTGGTCCAAGGCATCATGCAGGGAACGCAGGGACATGGTAGTTCAGGAGATACAAGGAGCTGAGAATGATAAGAGGTTGCTAAAAGCAGTGCAGCAGGTCCAACAAGGCCAATGGACTACATGGGAAGGAGCCCTGCAGAGATCCTTGACATGGAATGATATATGGCATATGGCACCTCTTAGGCTCAGCTTCGTGGTTAGATCAATGTATGACCTGCTGCCGTCGGCCACCAACCTTGTGAAATGGGGAAAGTCGGATGATGAGCAGTGCCCCCTGTGCCAGGGGAGGCAGACACTTGAACACGTGCTCTCAGCGTGTAAGGTGGCATTAGGGCAAGGATGATACACTTGGCGCCATAACAAAGTGCTAAATGAGCTTGCTGCGACAATAGATCAGGCAAGAATGAAAGCGAATAGCAAAGTCCGGCCAGACACCACAAACACATACTTTCTGAAAGCAGGAAAGTCAGCACACCCCAAACCGAGTAAACCTGGTAGCAGTTTACCATCTCTTCTTGACTGTGCAAACGACTGGGAGATGGCGGTAGACCTACCTGGACGGGGGGCATATCCAGAGAGTATCAGAAAATCGCGGAGACGGCCGGATATAGTGCTTCATTCTTCAGCAACACTTCAGGTCATACTGATTGAACTGACCGTGCCATTTGAATCCAGATTAGACGAGCAACATTCATTCAAAGCGGCCAAGTATAGCGATCTAGCCGCGGATCTGAGACACGATGGATTCAGTGCAAGGGTCATGGCGGTTGAAGTGGGCGCAAGAGGGCTTGTGGCTGCATCAATGTATGATTTATTGAAACTGTTGGGGTTGAAGGGACAGTCTAGAACAAGGGCACTGAAGAGGCTTAGCGAAACTGCCGAAAAGGCATCAGGCTGGCTGTGGAACAACCGCAGTGGGCAATGGAGATCGTGACGGTAAACGCTGCTGTACAGAAAACACCAAAATTTTTCTAAGTCCACAGCGCTGAGTTTATATGGTGTACTAGTGAGGGGGCTGCGACTCTGGGGCAACAGGCGATGTATACTATAGGGAGTGTGTCAGGTACAGAATTTCAGTGGCGTGCGGCGCGCAGTGGCTAAGGTTCGTCGGCTGCGCGCTCGTGTCTCAGTGTGTGTCCTTAGTTGTGAAGGGCGACGGAACGAACGGAATAATTTGTCTTTTCTTTGTTACTTTCACAATTGCCCCCACGGCTGGCGTTGTGGATTAAAAGTTGCTACCGTAAGTGAAATGGGTTCATTTTCGATACAAGACAACAGGAAGCTAAGACGCTTGGGAGTCATGACCCAAGTGGGCCCGCCCCCCCTTAGAGTGTAAAGGAGTAATCGGGCCGAAACACTTGTCAGATGGGGGGACTTCTTCTGATGATCAGATTGCTTCCTGTTGTATCGCTCTGTAAAGAGTTTCCTATCATAGTTGCATGGTCAAACCAGTGACGATCGGGAAAAGACCGATTGACTTCTGGAAAGACAGATGACACTGGGAAAGACTAGAAACCGGCTGACCGGGTTAGCACCCCGTAAGCTGTATTCAATTGCTATAGGACCCAAAAACGATAGATGCCCCCAGGATTCACCGAAAGGGGGGGAGGATGATGAATCCACAGGCGCCTCAATGGAATCGACCAGACCCGTTACACGGACTTCGAGCTCTGAACAACGGCTGGAATTTCCATGTGCCTGTGGTAGGGAATTCTCTACTCAGAGAGGAATGAAAATCCACAGAACGAAAAAGGGGTGTGGGAGGTCATCAGGGGGAGATCAACAGCGCTCTGTCTCGACGGATAAGACGTTAGAAGAACGCAGCCAGGAGTCAATCCACAGTGCTGAGTACATTCAAGTTGATCTGCCAGATGATGATCTCACACACTTCTTGGACGGGAAGAGAGATGCAATAAAGTTTCCACCTGCCAGTGCAAAAGGGCTTTGGGAACAGCTGGACGAAGCCTTGGCAAAAGAGTTGGATAACAGCCTGAAGCAGCTAACTTTGGAGAAGAAGCTGGAAATCTTCGGCGACATAATATATCTGCACTGTCGCAAAGTGTTCGGAGTGAGGGAGGCAAGGGAAAGTAACCCACCACGGAAAAGTAGAAGACAAATTAAAATAGATGAAATCAGGAAACAGAAGAAGCATGCCCGAAAACTGTTCAAGAACGCAGTTGCCACAGAGAAGGAAGGGTTACGGCAAGTTTGGGAGCACCTGAAAGGCCAACATAATGCCCTTTGTAGAGCGGAAAGGTTGTGCAGGAAGAGAAGGAAGACTCGAAGGGATAGGGAAAGATTCTTTAGGGAGCCCTTCAAGTTTGCCAAAGAACTGTTTGAGCAGCCACGGTCGGGTACGCTAAACATCAGGAAAGAAGACCTGGAAGAACACCTTAGAATGACATATTCAGATGGTCGCAAAAATGAGCCGCTCGCAGCATGGCAGGCCTTAAATGGCCGGGTAAGCCAGGAGCTGAATTTAACACCAAGCCCCCAACGGTGCAAGAGGTAGAAAGCATTGTCCAGAAAGCTCGGTGCAAGTCAGCTCCAGGTCCTAATGGTGTTCCATATGTGGTGTATAAAAGATGCCCTGAGGTTCTCAAACGACTGCTCCGTTTACTGAAGAATGCGTGGAAAACCCAACTCGTAAGCAAGGAATGGAGAAAGGCAAACGGAGTCTACATCCCGAAGGAACAAAATTCCACAGACATCAGTCAGTTCAGGCCAATCTCACTACTCAATGTGGAAGGGAAGATATTCTTCTCAGTAATGGCGAAAAGACTCACTACATACCTCCTGGCAAATGGGTACATTGACACTACCATTCAGAAAGAGGAGGTATCCCAGGTACACCAGGATGTCTAGAGCATGCCACAATGATCTGGGAAGCAATCCAAAAGGCAAAGTCTGACAGAACAAACCTCCATGTAATCTGGTTGGATCTAGCGAATGCTTATGGATCCGTTCCACACCAGATGTTGTGGCAGGCCCTAGAAATGTATCATGTTCCACAAGAGATTGCAGCAATGCTGAAGCTGTATTTCGCAGGGTTTTCTGTCAGATTTTCAACCAGAGAGTACACAACGAAGTGGATTGGCCTTGAAGTTGGAATTGCGATGGGATGTACCATCTCTCCGATACTATTCGTCATGGCTATGCAGGTAATCCTCAATGCGGCTGAAGGAATGGCTATAGGTCCAAAGCTCGGTGGAATGTGTCACATGCCACCGCTCAAAGCATTCATGGATGACACAACAATTCTGACATCAGATGAACATCAGGCCCGGAGGATGTTAGCACGCCTGGATGAACTAGTCAGCTGGTGCAGAATGAGCTTCAAACCCAAGAAGTCGAGAAGCCTATCAGTCAGGAAAGGGAAGATAGCAGAGGTCATATTCACGGTTTCCAGCCAAAGAATCCCTACTGTCATTGAGGAACCTGTTAAAAGTCTTGGCAGGGTGTACGATGCCTCTTTAAAAGACTCGAAGGCAGTGCAACAGACAATAGAAATGGCAGACAGAGGACTACAGATCATAGACCAAAGCAGACTCCTGGGAAAGTTCAAACTGTGGTGCCTCCAGTTCATGTTGATACCGAAGTTGCTGTGGCCACTGCTTATATATGAAGTAAGCACAAGTACAGTGGAAGCTATAGAGCAGAAGGTCAACAAGTTCATGAGAAAATGGCTAGGGGTACCACCAGGTCTGTCAGATGTAGCACTGTACTGCAAAAAGTCAAAACTTCTGCTTCCCTTCAAGTCAGTTGTTGAAGAGTACAAAGTTGGAAAAGCAAGGCTTGCAATGATGCTACGCGAGTCAGCTGATGACGTGGTTAAGTCCATTCAGCCCACACTGAAAACGGGAAGGAAGTGGAGAGTGGAAGAAGCTGTTGATGCTGCTGAAGAGTCACTCAAACTGAGAGAGGTAATCGGATACACACAAACGAATAGACGGGGATTTGGGCATGGTGACATCCGCTGGTGGTCCAAGGCATCAAGCAGGGAACGCAGAGACATGGTAGTTCAGGAGATACGAGGAGCTGAGAATGATAAGAGGTTGCTAAAAGCAGTGCAGCAGGTCCAACAAGGCCAATGGACTACATGGGAAGGAGCCCTGCAGAGATCCTTGACATGGAATGATATATGGCATATGGCACCTCTTAGGCTCAGCTTCGTGGTTAGATCAATGTATGACCTGCTGCCGTCGGCCACCAACCTTGTGAAATGGGGAAAGTCGGATGATGAGCAGTGCCCCCTGTGCCAGGGGAGGCAGACACTTGAACACGTGCTCTCAGCGTGTAAGGTGGCATTAGGGCAAGGACGATACACTTGGCGCCATAACAAAGTGCTAAATGAGCTTGCTGCGACAATAGATCAGGCAAGAATGAAAGCGAATAGCAAAGTCCGGCCAGACACCACAAACACATACTTTCTGAGGGCAGGAAAGTCAGCACACCCCAAACCGAGTAAACCTGGTAGCAGTTTACCATCTCTTCTTGACTGTGCAAACGACTGGGAGATGGCGGTAGACCTACCTGGACGGGGGGCATATCCAGAGAGTATCAGAAAATCGCGGAGACGGCCGGATATAGTGCTTCATTCTTCAGCAACGCTTCAGGTCATACTGATTGAACTGACCGTGCCATTTGAATCCAGATTAGACGAGCAACATTCATTCAAAGCGGCCAAGTATAGCGATCTAGCCGCGGATCTGAGACACGATGGATTCAGTGCAAGGGTCATGGCGGTTGAAGTGGGCGCAAGAGGGCTTGTGGCTGCATCAATGTATGATTTATTGAAACTGTTGGGGTTGAAGGGACAGTCTAGAACAAGGGCACTGAAGAGGCTTAGCGAAACTGCCGAAAAGGCATCAGGCTGGCTGTGGAACAACCGCAGTGGGCAATGGAGATCGTGACGGTAAACGCGCGGTACAGAAAACACCAAAATTTTTCTAAGTCCACAGCGCTGAGTTTATATGGTGTACTAGTGAGGGGGCTGCGACTCTGGGGCAACAGGCGATGTATACTATAGGGAGTGTGTCAGGTACAGAATTTCAGTGGCGTGCGGCGCGCAGTGGCTAAGGTTCGTCGGCTGCGCGCTCGTGTCTCAGTGTGTGTCCTTAGTTGTGAAGGGCGACGGAACGAACGGAATAATTTGTCTTTTCTTTGTTACTTTCACAATTGCCCCCACGGCTGGCGTTGTGGATTAAAAGTTGCTACCGTAAGTGAAATGGGTTCATTTTCGATACAAGACAACAGGAAGCTGAGACGCTTGGGAGTCATGACCCAAGTGGGCCCGCCCCCCTTAGAGTGTAAAGGAGTAATCGGGCCGAAACACTTGTCAGATGGGGGGACTTCTTCTGATGATCAGATTGCTTCCTGTTGTATCGCTCTGTAAAGAGTTTCCTATCATAGTTGCATGGTCAAACCAGTGACGATCGGGAAAAGACCGATTGACTTCTGGAAAGACAGATGACACTGGGAAAGACTAGAAACCGGCTGACCGGGTTAGCACCCCGTAAGCTGTATTCAATTGCTATAGGACCCAAAAACGATAGATGCCCCCAGGATTCACCGAAAGGGGGGGGAGGATGATGAATCCACAGGCGCCTCAATGGAATCGACCAGACCCGTTACACGGACTTCGAGCTCTGAACAACGGCTGGAATTTCCATGTGCCTGTGGTAGGGAATTCTCTACTCAGAGAGGAATGAAAATCCACAGAACGAAAAAGGGGTGTGGGAGGTCATCAGGGGGAGATCAACAGCGCTCTGTCTCGACGGATAAGACGTTAGAAGAACGCAGCCAGGAGTCAATCCACAGTGCTGAGTACATTCAAGTTGATCTGCCAGATGATGATCTCACACACTTCTTGGACGGGAAGAGAGATGCAATAAAGTTTCCACCTGCCAGTGCAAAAGGGCTTTGGGAACAGCTGGACGAAGCCTTGGCAAAAGAGTTGGATAACAGCCTGAAGCAGCTAACTTTGGAGAAGAAGCTGGAAATCTTCGGCGACATAATATATCTGCACTGTCGCAAAGTGTTCGGAGTGAGGGAGGCAAGGGAAAGTAACCCACCACGGAAAAGTAGAATACAGGCCTTAAATGGCCGGGTAAGCCAGGAGCTGAATTTAACACCAAGCCCCCAACGGTGCAAGAGGTAGAAAGCATTGTCCAGAAAGCTCGGTGCAAGTCAGCTCCAGGTCCTAATGGTGTTCCATATGTGGTGTATAAAAGATGCCCTGAGGTTCTCAAACGACTGCTCCGTTTACTGAAGAATGCGTGGAAAACCCAACTCGTAAGCAAGGAATGGAGAAAGGCAAACGGAGTCTACATCCCGAAGGAACAAAATTCCACAGACATCAGTCTTCTGATGATCAGATTGCTTCCTGTTGTATCGCTCTGTAAAGAGTTTCCTATCGTCATTGTTTGTTATGTCTTGCGAAATGTAGAAATCATAAAAGATCAAAACAAAAAACTATTTAAAATTGTGCAGTTACACGCAACTATTTCAGTTATACTTAATTCCTTGGTGGTAAAAGCCCCGAAATCAAAACGAATATCTAGTTTAAAATTATTCCAAGAAGTTTGATTAAAAACAAATAAAAATTCTAATTTTTATGATTTTTGTTGTTGTGAAGTCACATATTGCTGAACTGGAATCTCCCTTACCATAACTGTCCCACGCAATTTAATTAATTTATTACTTCAAAATATGAGATGTTAAACGTTCTTCACAGAATCGAAAATAATTATCGTTGTTGCTAAAATTAATTTAGAAATAATCTATTGTGGTTAATCTGTTGGTAGTGTATGACTGTTATGTATGTGACAATGCAACTTGTAAACTAACAAGCTAATGATGATACTAATTGATAAAAGTATGCAAAAATTAAGCACCAGAATTCTTATTTTGCTACCAGCTCAAACCACATGGTCCACAGAAAGTGTTTACATGATATGAACAAGCTATGGCCACTTATTTTCCATTCAAATTTGCAATCGTATCAAGCGGGCGCACAGTGTGGCCCATGGGTAGATCTATAGGGTAACCTGGCACACCAAATGGATCATGGGTTTGAAAGAGTTAATAGTTTAATTTTACACACTGGGAAGGTGAACAGATGACAATTCAGTACTATCTCTTTTATTTTTACTTTCATTTTTCTTTTTCCTCCTTATGGAGCAACATGTACAGTTTGTCCTCTTTACAAGAAGCCTGCACCAAGCAGTCACATGTTCAAGCAGCAGTTGTTTCTATAGCAACAAGTTTTACATGATGAGGTTGCCAGCCTCACGCACAACCTCACATTAGTCACCTTATACAACATGCCTGATAGGGCAGTAGTACTATTCTTTCTTTGTATCTTCAGAGAACCACAAGAACTGCATAGTGCTATTGTTACTATATTAGTAAATAATGTAATTCATCAGTTTAATGACATAACACAAATTTTCACATTTTAAAGATGCCGCTGCATTATGAAGAACTGGGAATAATTTATCCAAATTATATAAAGGTCTACAATAATAAATAAATAAAGTACATAAACAACTGCCCAGTATAGTTCCCGAAATAATCCAACACTCTACTTTCAGCAAGATCTGATAAAGTACGTACTTGTTGAGCAAGCAGTCTGTATGAGAGTCTGGGCCAACTTTCACGCTCTTCCTGGCCTCTGCAATTTTCCAAGCCTCGACATCTTTTGCAAGTTTCCTAATATATTGTGAGCATTGATTACTGACCTCATTCAAAGCAACTATTGCTTCCTGAAATAGAAGAATGCTGAACATTTTTGCTTAATCTATGTAAAATCTTCTACTTCTGCTAATAAACATATTTTGATGATCAACATTATTAATTTCTACTGCTTTCTGAGAGCCTGACTGAATAAGCGGTTACAGCACTGGCTTTTTGGTGGTGTAGTTACCAAGATCAAAACCTGGTAGTGTCACACTCCAGTCTACCCAGCCATAAATGGGTGCCTGACTCTGCTCTTGAGTTAGGGAAGGAAAAAGGCAGTGAAGAAGGGAACTTGTCACCCCACCTCACCAAAAAAGCTAGACCTATCAAAGTCTCAAACACTTCACTTCCTTATCTGGCAGAATCTGCCATGGGACTACCTTTATGTTTTACTACTTTCTGTTTTACTACTTTCTGGAGTAAAGAGACACTAAATTTCAGGGAAAAACCCCATTATAAGTTTCAACTACACTTCGTAGTGTCTAGAAAAATATGTCAATATTTGTTTAAAGTAAAGTGAAACCTGAAATAAACATTACAGTAGGTGTAGAACATTATCTCAGAAATAATACTCTGGTGAAAGATCAAGAAATGGCCCATTCTGATGATCAGATAACCCTCTTTTTCTGTAAATTTCTTTGAGCTTCCTATATTTAGCGGCAAATGCCAATATTTATCTTGAATTAAATAAGCTTAAATTGTCTACTTCATACTGTGAAAAAAAAAATCCTGGTCAAGTACTGCACCTGTTTGCAATTAATAAGCTGTGTCATCTGTGCTTCTTGATTCATCTCCATACTTTGAATCTCATCACTGATGCGTCTCATGTCATCAAAAGCCTCATCATCTGGATTCATTTCGCTAAAATTATGGCCTGCTGCTGATAAGACGTTGTGGTTTTAGCAATATAACAAGAAATGGGCAGCAGATTTAAAACACACAAAAAAAGGAGAATTTAAATGAGAAAATTTAAAAAATGAAAAATTATTACAATTTTAAAAGATCATTCATATAACTTTCTTGGTATGTCCAGGAAATTTGAAACAATTCGTGCTGAGAGGCTATCATTAAAAGTAAAATCCAAGCAAGGGGGAAACAAGTACTGCCTTTGAGACATCCCAGTGTCTAGGGTATATGCTAAATGTATTGTGTGCTGTGTAATAGGTTAGGCCTTTCTTGCTACCACTACGATGAATACCCTACAGTAATATTTAACAAGACTAATAATATTAATAAATGTTAAAATACACTGAACTAACTCACGTGTGTAAAATTTTTTGATAGAATTATATTACATTTATTTTGTTCTGGATCAATTTTTTTAGGTTGACCAGAACTTAAAAGGATTTAGAGATTATGAAAGAAATGCATGGAATATTATATCATAAGTGCAATAGTGTACATATATATGTACTATACTAGTTAGTTTTATTAAAATGTTCTAGTAGTCATCTACTTGGGAGGATAGTTAATGTTTGTGCTGTTGGGGTGGCCTCATCACACCTGTCTATATTGACTACACAGTGTCCAGAAAATGGTGGGAATTTTTATGGGGATATTAGTAACTACAAAGCGTTGGTGAATGTCCAGCAGACCAGAGGCTCACTCATCTTGTAGTTGTAGCTCTGGTGCTGAAATCAGGTGGTCCCACCTCTCCGTGCTGGCGGGCAATAATGGTGGTCTCTGTCACAAGTACTGCACAGATACACTCGAGTAAAGTCACCAACTGAATAGACACTGCTTTGTTGACAACAGAAACTCACAGCTCTGCAATCAAAGTATGGGCCATGTGTCAAAATCTATTCTCTACCCACGTCTGGACACAACACTGACACAACAACCACATCATACAGACAGGTCAGATCTCTCTGACCAAACAGCACATTTACCATGGTGGTTTTACATCAGATAGATCCTCCCAGACTATAGATTCTGAAAAATATTTATTAGTTTTCTGCCCTAAAAGAGGATAGGTAATATGTTTCATTATTCTCAACACTTGATCTGTCTTGCCTAACCCTTGCTGGAGTTTATGTATATTGTTGGTCCCTAGACCCTGACTAGGGCGGGGGGTCTAGAGCAAATCCCTACTTGTTTGTAAGGCTAGATTTCGATATGGCAGTATCAAATCACTCAAACATGAAACAATATTCAAAATATATAAGGAAATAATTTCAATCTTACCAGATTATGAATAAATAACACAGAATTGCTAGCAAAACTCAGCTGAGCTGCTGGCTATAGTATGGCGTCCCTAAATTTATTTCACTTTCTTTCATATGGAAATCACCACACTTTAAAATCTGTGTCTATCACTGAACAACTATTGAAGAATGGCCCCAAATTCGCTCTGAGCGCTAATAATATGATTGTCTGTGGCCAATCACTGCCTAGGTTTATTTTAAATTCAAATTTCCTACCCTAAAGTCATTTCAGTCATGCTTCAGTCAAGTATGGATGGTTATCTGTTAGTCTGTCCGTCTCTACTTGTGTTTCTACAAAAATGTACTCGATTTTTGAACCAACCTTTCTCTCCCCTCCAAAATTTTGTCGTTAAAAGTTATTTTTAGACACAGCCACCACAATATCCCTTCTCTTCCATACTACGTAGATTTGAACACCTGCGTCTCAAGGTCGTGTTTTTTTGTACAATTAGCGACACTTTTAGATTCAATACAGTCTGTCGATGATGTGAATAACACTGTCTTTTGTCATTATCTTCAATATTATCTATCCGTCTGTAAAATTAAGAACATATTTGTTCACTGCTCAGAATGGGCCATCCGGCCAGCTAATTTATATATTCCTAACATTAATATTAAGAAAAAAAGTACTTTTTAAATTTTGTAATATTTCGAACATCTGCGTTTAGCCGCTGAATTCAAATCAAGGGCTTGGTATCGCAAAAGCGTCCATTCCGTACCTCGTGTCAATTTGGGGGACGTGAATTTTTACTTTCCTCCATCCCCCCCAATTGCGTCTCCTTAGCCTTTCTAGTCTCACGCAATCTTTCCAGTCATATTTTTTCCTTTTTATCCGCCGTTCCCCGCCTGTCTAGCAAGTCAATTTTTATGGAGGGTGATGACCCGCAGTCTGGGCGATCATGTACATCAGCAGCCTATGCATTATGTTTTTTTTTTTTTATCCTTATATGTTATCCTTGGAGGTATTTTACCGTTGTATCTCTGTCAATTTCACTACACAGACAACATCACAAAGATAAATAACTAAGCAAGCACGTAGATAGAATTGAAAGTAGATATTTTTTTTTCTCCAAACATCCTCAGATGTCAACTTACATGTGTCTGAAGAAAGCAGTGGTCAGCCTACTGTTGTACATTCTTTGGGTAAGAAGGATACCATGTTCAATGTGATATGACATTTTCTTTAACAAATATTTTGATTACCACTGTACTGTGACTCATAAAACTTATAGCAAATTTACTTATTGTCAGTGATGGGTTTACCTATTCACTTCTATCAGACTCTGTGTAAACGAAAATGTATTAACATCGTTAAAATAAGCACATACAAAGAAGCGCTAAAGTCTTAGCGGTTAACATGGTTACTTTCCATGTTTGAATCCCAGATGAAATACGATAAATTGTAATTGTTTTTGTAAAGCAGTCATTTGTCTTTAGTTTTAACGGATAATATTTTAAAATATTGAAAAACAGTATTGGGACGCTTTTGTATAATAAAACAAAAACAAAATTATTAAACTGACTCACTGTTTTCATTTATTTATTATTTTGTGGTTTTACAGAAGAATGTTAAAAATACAATGGACAACCAAAAAGAGTAATGAAGATGTCCTGCAAGAGGCCAATGCACAAGGAAACTTATTTCACAAGTTAGAAAGAAGCAATCCACTTCTTTTTTGGCAAGTTACGAGAAGAGGAAAGCTGGAATCTTTCGTAACAATAGGTAAGATTGAAGTAAACAGAGACAGGGAAAGACAAATATAGCAAATCCTGGACAGTTTGATATCTTAGCATGGAAAGAAGTCAACAGCAGAATTGAAAAATTGTACTGGAGATAGGAAGTTGTGGAGAGACATGATTAATTACTCCACCAGGCACAGTACTTGAAGAAGATTATTTTATATGTGTGTCTTCCTTTTTTTAAATTTTACACTATACTTTCCAAATGTCTGTGTGTCTTGAAGAGCTTATTTTCTCAATAGAAAGTAAAAGGTGAAAGGACATGGCAAAGAAAAAACTGAACACATGAAAAAAGGTTCCATCCTCAGGACATGAGACAGAAAATGCACACCAAAGTTCTTTGCCATCATTTCTTGACAGGTTATTTGCTAGTTAAGATAATCGAAGGGAGTTTAGGTAACAGGAGGGAGAAATATAAACCTAAATGTACTAAAATCATTGCTTAATTAACATGTCCAACAATAGTATTGTTATTGTTGAACAGAATCGACATCACTGCACTTCAGGCAAACCCATAGGTGCTTAGTCTCCCTCAGTATATGTTGAAGAGTGTGAATGCTAACTGTTCCTGTAGCTCACTGGTTATATACATGATGGATGCTTCCTCTCATACGTCCATCTCTGCTAGCCTTACGTTTAATGCCAAATTCCAACACTCTTAACCTTGATGATTCATCTATTGCAGTGTCATTCTCTGACAGGCGATCATTAATTGTTCTCAGTATCCATATCCAGTGTCTCCACTGTGTCTGCTCTTGAAGCTAGTCTGTCAGCTCTCTCCTTACTGCATACCTTACAGTAGATCCACACCAGCTCCTGCAGACTCAAGCTTCTATGAATGTTTTCCATTCATGCATTAGCCACCCATTTTGAACCTTTCGAAGAATGGACCGAGAGTCTGACATAATTACAGACTTTGTTAATGGAGTTTCAGTCAGCCACCTTAAGGTTGCAGTAGCTGCCTCTATCTCCATTCTCATGCTAGAAGTTGTTATCTTGTAAGCCCCGCTATGTGTGGTGACAATTCTGCCCTTTACTCTAGCAGAGAAGCCCCTTTCTGATTTCTCACCATGGATCACAGACCCATCAGTAAACTCAATGCCATCATTATCCCCACCATGATCATGTATCAGCTGATTAATTTCCATTTTTACAGTTAAACAATATTACAAAAACTAAAGATGTTTCATCAGCCACAGACACAAATAAGAGATAAAGGTAATAATGGATGACTGTTTCTCTCTCCAGCTGTATTTGTTCATTTATTTTTTTTAAGTGCAAACAAAGAAATAACAGAAAAGGCAACACAATTAAAATAGTTGAGACCTGATGAAAAGTGTTTCATTATACTTCACCTTGAGCAAGGGATTGAAACAAAGCCAGTGATCGTTCGTTGCATTTTGTCTGCTCCTCAGTCAAATTTTTGGCCTGATTAAGTTGGTCACATGCTTCCTGAAAGTGGCAATAAAACATTACGGATTTTAGATTCTTTATTTCCAGTCCAAAAGTGATCAATTCAGTGGCAGGCAGTCCTGGAATTAGGTGACAGGAACAGGCTAAAAATGGTTGTCAGGCTCAAAGATATTCAAACAATAAATAAAAACAAAAACCAGCCAGCAGAAAATAAGTTACAACTGTACTATGAAAAACAATGTATGAAAGAAATAGCCATAAAGCTTACACGAGAAAGTAAAGCTACAGGTCCAGAAGACATTCCATCACAGACCATCAAAACAGACAATAATATCTCTACATATATTACAGAAATTGTTGGTAAAGTCTGGGAGAGAGATGATATACCAAAAGACTGAAAAGAAGGATTATTGGTCAAGTTGCCACAGAATGGAAATTTGCACGAAAGTATTAATAGCAAAGCAATGTTATTATTACAGCCAGGACAAATATTAAACAAGACTATACTTGAAAGACTAATAGAGGCCATATGTCGATAAATGAGAGAAAAACTGCAGATTTATCAACAACAAACATCCTGTGCAAACTAGATATGGTCAGCCTGCATATAACATAATTTTTCACATGAAAGGAAAAAACATAATGTTATCTTATTTATATATTTAGTGCATGTAGGGAGCCTGGAAAAGTTATAAGCCATTAGAGGCATATAATTAGGGGTGATTTTATGAATAATGTCCAGCAATTTTTCAATTAGCTGTAGACACATTTAATTTTTCTTTAGAATATAACCTGCACCAACATTCAAAACGTTTCTGAACAGTGTTAATATTTTAAGTACAACATATTAATTAATTTGCACTGTCAGTGTTCTATTTTGAACAAACACATTTGAGTTCTGTGTATTAATACGTTTATGATGATTGGCCTTATAATATCTGCCATGTCACACACCCAAAAGAGTTGGGTCGTGGACCTCCAGAGGGTGCATGGTTAACTCATTCTAATCCATGAGTCGTATTGCATTCCAGGCAACCCTATAGATCTACTCACAGGCCTCATGGTGCACCCGCGTGATACAATTCCTAATTTGATTGAAAAATTAGAAAGTAAGTGGCTATAAGCTTGTTACAATCATGTAAACACTTCCTGTGGACCACGTGTTTTAATCTGGTAGCAAAAGAGGTATTATGGTGCTTAATTTTTGCATACTTTTATTAATTAATTATGTCATTTGGCCGTTATTTTACAAATAGAGCAGTCACGTAAATCACAGTTATAGACTACCAACTGTAAAAGATTATTTCTAAATGAATTTTAGTGATACTGATAGCGATAATAACCTATTTTTGATTCAGAGAAGAACATTTAACAAATTTCTAGGAATTATATTTTTAAGTAATAAATTAAATTGCATGGGACAGGACAGGGTTGATGAGATTCCAGTTCAGCAATATGTGACTTCACAACAACAAAATTAATAAAAATTAGAATTTTTATTTGTTTGTAATCAAACCTCTTGGATTAATTTTTAACTGGATTAACATTTTGATTCTGGAACTATACCGTCAAAGAAGTAAGTAGAGTTGAAATATTTACATGCAAGTGCACAATTATAATTAATTTTTTTGTTTTGATTTTTAAAGGTTTCTACAATTTTCAAGATATAACAAACAATTACTACATCACATAAGAACCCAATTTTCAAGATATAACAAACAATTATTACATCACATAAGAACCCAATTTTCAAGATATAACAAACAATTATTACATCACATAAGAACTCATTGCATTTCACAACATTCTTCAACCGATTTCCTAAAGTTTGATGCATCGTACATATATTTTCTTGTTACCTTCGATAATGGTAACAATGCAATGTTATGGTGTGGTGTGAATGTTCAAATTGCTAGAGGTAAAATATAACATAGTAATAAATACTGTTTATAATTGAACACAAATATGGCCAAGTGTAATGCTAGTAATAAGTCTGTAAGAACTCCAAGGACACAAATATGACTTTATTTAATTACAATTTTTACTTTTACACACGTAGATTCCAAAGACATATCACCATCAGTTAACTCTGATTCCATAATTACTTTCCACCCTGTGCCATAATTATTGTTTGAAGAATTCTAAAGGTGAAGTGTACTGTCTTCTAGTGTAAATTTTATGTATAATCTTTTTTTGTGAACATGTACTTATTATATACCAAACTGTAGGGAAATGGACAGAGAATTGTAATATATAAAGTCGTTGGTAGTATTAACACAAGTGTGTTCGGTTTACTTAAAACATTTTGCATGTAAAATTGAAAAACACTAAAAAGTCAACTGTAGAATACGATCTTACCAAAGACAAATTACTGTTGTAGACAATAAAACTTCTTTTTAGTCTTCAAACATCAAGTTAATCCATGTACAAAGTAAAAAAAACATTGCTTTTGGTCACAATTAGTATATTTAGTGTTATTCACTCCAGTTTTTACTGTGGTCCATTGTAAGAAAAAAATAAATTATGCAATAGTGCATTACGTAATTTTTAAACAAATAAAGAAGAATAACGTCATATAAAAACTTTTTTAAAAAGGGTAAAACCCGAAACGTCCCTTGTCTCATGTGTACCATTTACTTGTAAAACTGATTTCATACCATATTATTTTTTAATTTATATATTTGTTTTTACCAGTTTTACTGCAGCCCACTCATTCTCTGTTATACACTATACCCAATTCACTGCTGCTACCCTGTTTCCGTTTTGTGATCATTTTATATTGTCCACGTCTCTTCTTTCATATTTCTGCGTTTCTTCAATATGCCCTACCAGAAACATTTGATTTCTTCTCTTCATGCCCTTCTTTATCACCAATTCTTTTTCTCTCATGCCTTCGGACATATCTCGGACTGCCACTGCCTTAGCCTTCACCACATACAAAAAAACACGATTTACATGTCACTCTAATTTTCTTAATAACTGTCTTCGGGTTAGAATTATCCCTAAAGGGTTTCTTTCCCACTTCCATCCTTCGACTGGACACTTTCATCCTTCTGTACTGCACCACTTGCAATTAGTTGAAAAAAAGTGTTCCCTTCAACGCATGAGGTGTGTTATTGCTATGCATAAACGCCTGCTCCAAAGACAGCTGTACATTAATTTCATTGATTTTGAAAAGGCTTTTGACAGCATACATAGGGACAGTTTATAGAAAATACTGAGGGCTTATGGAATTCCAAGCTGCATTGTGTCAATCATAAAAAGCCTCTATGCCAACTTCACGTGTAGTGTTGGGCAGAGCAACCTAACCTTTGAGGTGAAGACAGGAGTACGACAGGGATGCCCCTTATCAACCACTCTATTTTTAACAGTCATAGACTGGGTGATGCACCAGACAACAGAGGGCAGTCCAAGAGGAATAAGATGGACTACATTTTCTACATTGGAAGATCTGGAATATGCAGATGACATTGAACTACTAGCACATTCACATCAACACATCCAGGAAAAAACGGATAGACTTAATAAGTATAGCCAGCAGGTGGGCTTGAACATCAATCTAAAGAAGTCAGAGGTCATGACGCTCAATGTGAGCAACCCTGAGCCCATATCAGTAAGGAATCAGCAACTGGTACAGACAGACACCTTCACATACCTAGGATGCATAGTAACACCAGACGGCGGGGCAGGCATAGACATCAACATCAGAATGAATAAAGCAAGAACAGCCTTTTTTAGCCTAAACAACATCTGGAATTCCTCTCAATATAGCACAAGCACAAAATTAAGATTATATCAGAGCTGTGTGCTTTCTGTGCTTCTCTATGGTGCGGAATGCTGGAGAGTTGCAGAGAAGGAAATGTCGAAATTGTCCTCTTTTCACACAACATGCCTAAGAAAAATTCACCGAATCTTTTGGCCGAATACCATCACCAACCAAGATCTGCTTACTCGGAGCAAGCAAGAGGACATGCACACCATCATAGCTGGCAGACGCTGAAGCTGGGTTGGCCATGTCCTCAGAAGAGACCCCGATGCCATCACAAGAACAGCTATGCTTTGGACCCCTGAAGGAAAACGAAAGAGAGGCCGACCAAAAACAACCTGGCGGAGGACTGTGGAGGCTGAGATGCAAAGAATGAACCAGAGTTGGGGCACTGTACGAAAAATGGCCACCGATCGAGCACAGTGGAATCAATTTGTTATTGCCCTACAAGACGCCACTAGGCGTGATGGCCAATGACTGCTTTGACGGTCGGCGGCTAAGGATCAAAGAAGATAAACGCCTGCTCACTGACTTGGAACTTTTGAAATCCAACCTCACTCACCAACTTCGTCTACTGACTTCTTTGTACCCAACAGCCTTGCTTCTCATTCGTACTATTTTCATGATACAGTAGAACTCCATTTATCCGAACCCCATGGGACCGAGCATCGTTCGGATAATCAAATGTTCGGATAATTGGATTACATAATGTATCGAGTACATGTACACATATTTCTAAAAATAATTAACCATCACAAGGAAAATACACTACAAAACATATTTACTTGTACTATAATAATAATACCCACACTGTATTAGATCACTGTATCACCAAAATCTTTTATTACACTGCAGTGCATGTACTACTTGTATTAATTATTTTTGTTAAGAAAGAGAAATGTTTTCAAAATAACATTACAAACGATTCAAAACCAGGCGCAACTTACGTATATATGTACTTGCACAGATGTAGCCCACTATATAAAATAATGAGGAATCCTCTTTTGCACCAAACTGGATAGTCTCGTTTTGGCTGCTAAGTCCCACATTCTCTTCAACAGCAGAAGCTGTGTAGGACAGCTGTCATCTTCTTGCTCGTACCAAGCCATCGCTGTTTCTAGTGCTATAAAGGCCTCTTCAGGACTTGGTCGACGTTTTGGTTTTTCTTCATAATCTACAAGTACATCATGTACTTCTGAGGAGTCTTCATCATCGGTCACTACATGTATTTGGTTTTCTTCTTGCACAAAAGACAAAATTTCTTCGTCATTCAAAAACTGAAAACCAGAATCATTATCATCTTCTAGCCACATGTGTGCATCATCTTTGTCACAGTCCGAAAATCCGGGCATTGCTTGAAACAGTTCCACAACTTCATTTATACAATCATCATTTGTGTCCACTGCAGTAGTTTCATTTCCTCCTTTTTTCCCAAGCAATCTACTCCAAGCCTTGTTGAGATTATCTTGTGACAGGGTGGTCCAAGCATCATCTAACATATAGCAGCAGTCTTTGAGATTAAGCTTTTTGGAAAACGCCACCACACTTTCTTCATCTTCAGCCAACAATAAACGACGCAGGACTTCCTTCTTGTACATCTTTTTAAGCTTTGCTATAACACCCTGATCCATTGGTTGAATCAGTGCTGTTACATTGGGAGGCAGAAAAATTACTTTAAAATTTGCATCAACTGCATTCAATGTATCCGTCTCTGGATGAGATGGTGCATTGTCCAGTAGAAGAATTATTTTTCCAGTTTTCTTTTCTTGTTCTCTCAACCTCTTCACATTTGGGATGAACTGATTTGTATACCAATCAAGAAATATTTCACTATTCATCCAAGCACTCTTCTGTGCTTTGTAACACAATGGGAGACATGTCACATTCTTTAAACAACGTGGTTTTTTGGCTTTGCCGATCATTAGCACCGGTAAACGATGACTTCCACTGGCATTCGCGGCTACCAAAATTGTTACTCTCTCTTTGCACTTTTTAAACCCAGGGACAGCTGCTTCATGCTGAGATGCAAGTGATTTTTGAGGCAATGATTTCCAGTATAAGCCAGTCTCATCGGCATTATACACATCATCGAGTGAATAACCTTCTTCTTCCAAAAAAGCCAAGAATGTTTCTTTAAAATTTTTAGCGGCAGTTGCATCGCTAGATAAAGATTCCCCTTGAATCTCCAATTCTCGTATGCCATGACGAGATTTAAAGTTTCTTAACCATCCCTGGCTAGCCTTAAAGTCAGGAGGACCGTCAAGTTGATTGTTGAACTGAAGTGCCTTTTCACACAACAGAGAACCAGAGATAGGTTGCACAAACCATATATACAAAGCCTCTTCCAATTTCACATCTTTCGCATTTCTCATGGTTTTACGTTTCTTCGACCCATTTTCACTATCAAATTTCGATGCAAAACTCATAATTTTATCCTTGTTACTTTTGATGTCAGAGACGGTAGCTTTCCCAACATTGAAAATCCTCGCAAGTGAAGACACAGTTTCACCTTGTCCTAGTCTCTTGATAATTTCTGTTTTCGTTTCAATTGACAAAACATTGCGGTTCCTTTTATATGCTTTAGGCCTACTGGAAGATGCCATATCGCACAGAGAAATACTTGTACACCAAAATTATTCTGCTGTAGTAGCAGACACAGTTATTTTAAGTTGAACTGTCTGTTTAGCCAGTGTTCTACCTAGAACGCACTCGTACACTGGATTGGTAAACCAGATATTAACTGACTTTATGATCTAACTGACTTCCTGTACGTAAGCGACCGACCATTAGCCACCCCATTCTCTACAAATTGTTCGCACACATTTGAAGTTTGCCGCATCAAAAGATTCAGAATTTTAGTCTAACGTGACTGTGGCATCTGATTTTTTTTTTTTTTTCTGGAAAAAGTGTTCGGATAATTGGATGTTTGGATAATTGGGGTTCGGATAAATGGAGTTCTACTGTACTAATAAGGAGCTCTACACTCGGCTGAGCACGCATAAAAAAAGAAAAATTGCGTCGCCTCCGCCCTCATGTTCCTTCTGAATCTTCAGCATCCCCTGTTCCCACTTCTACCAAAGTTATTTGCATTCCTCCTGATCTACAACTATCTCCTGATGAATTATCTGTTCTTAGTAAAGGTCTCAAGTTTGTTCCTCTTCGCTCGACATTTGATAAATATTCTATGCTCCAAGATGTCTACCGCTTCCATCGTCGCATGCGTCTTCAATATTACCATAGGAAGGGTAATGATTCTCAGCCAGACGGGGATATCTTTCGTCATTTTAATAAACCTAAGTCAGACTGGACTCTGGCTCCAGGTACCTCTGCTGCTCTTGATTTATATATTGCTAACACTTTGCATGACATTAATCTCTACCCCGTCTACGTTGATCTAACCTGACTACTTCTGAGTGGCGGTCCTAGTCATCCCTTAAAAAGCAGGATGACATTATCATCGAACCTGCCGATAAAGGTGGTGCAGTGGTAGTTTGGCAAAAGGACTTGTACATTCAAGAAGGAGTCTCACAGCTCGGCAACTCCACCTTTTACTCACCCAGTTCTGGGGATGCCACAGTCCGCCATAATCTTACTGTTCATGCTACTATTCGTGATTTCATCCAAGATAATCTCCTTCCTTCTAGTGCCATGTCTCTCCATATTCTTGATAGTAGTCTAGGTAAACCTTCCTTCTACATGCTTCCTAAGGTTCATAAAATTGACAATCCGGGTCGACCTATTGTTTCAGCCTGCTCTTGTCCCACCACTGAACGTATCTCTGATTTCCTGGATGGTATTTTGCAACCCTTAGTGGCCAATCTACCTTCCAATCTAAAGGACACCACCCATGCTATGATTCCATCCAATTCACACCTGACCACACTTACCGTCTTTTCCTTCTGGATGTTTGTTCTCTTTATACTTCCATTCCACACTTTGATGGCCTTAACTCTTTCCGTACGTAATTATTTTCAGCTCTGGATGGAATTATTTTTAAGCCCCAAAAATTTACACATACATAATTTACGTTTACTGACAATGTGTGTCTAATCATGAGTTAAGTATAACATATTATATATCAAATTAAAGTACATTGGATGAACAATATAAATCCATATGCCTTTCTAGCTAATTTTGTGTTATGTCTATGTTATAACAGATAACATGTACACTGGAAAAAAGATAACTTGAAATTTTGAACAAAAATTTTCGACTTACGTAAGGCTTGTAACATAAATTGTTATCACAATACAGTTTCACTGCTCTCTTTGTGCAGGTAATCCATTTAGAAACACAGAAAAAGTAAGAAAGTTATGGTTGATCACACAGTTAGTAACATATCCTGTGTGTTTTTCGGCCATTATGGCGATACGACAAAACACGATTAAAGATGAAGATAAATGTGAAAAAATCCCTTCAAACGCAAATAAAAGACGTTGAAGCTTGTTGAAATTTGCCCAGTTTTAGTGTTTATTTCCGTTCGAGATAAATTCCGGGCAGTATAAAATATCAGAATAGAAAGAAACAATGAAATAAATCAGCGTCTTTTAAAAGATCTTGCGGTCCCAGCGGTCGGCCATTGCGTCTTTTAAAAGATCTTGCATACGGAATCAGTTAAAGCACTACAATTTTTTCTCGACAGACGCACTGACCTTACTTTTAGCAAAGGCTCTCTTCTTCGCCTTGCGGAATTGGTTCTCACTCTCAACTCTTTTGAATTCAATGGCCAGTTCTTTAATCAAATTAGTGGCGTTGCTATGGGCACCAAAATGGGCCCGAGTTATGCCTGCCTCTTTATGGGTCACTTTGAATATTTGGTGCTTCAAAGTTACGATGGACCATTACCTGAGTTTTTCCGTCGCTATATCGACGATGGTATTGGTGTCACAGACATGTCTGAATTTAACCTCCGTAGATTCATTGACTATTTTGGCAATTTCCATCCTGCCATCAAATTCACTTCTCAGATTTCTACCACTTCAGTTAGCTTCCTTGACCTCACTGTCAATATTACTCCTACTGGCCTTACTACCTCTTGTCTTTTATAAACCTACTGATGCTCTTGGTTTCCTTCTTTACACCTCTTCTCACCCTCTCAGCTGTAAAAATTCCATTCCCTACTCTCAACTTCTATGCTTATGTCGGATATGTCACGATGAAGATGATTTCTGTGAACGAGCTCAAGAAATGCTCAAGTTTTTTTGCCGACGTCACTATCCTGAAAGAGTCTTATCTGATGCCCTTAATTGCATTAGTCCCGTTACTCATCAGGTTGCACTTACTGCTAAACCTACTACTACATCTGACGGATTCAAACTTGTCTTAACTTTCCACCCTCACTGTTTGGCGGTGAAAAAAATTCTGTTCCGTCATCTGCCTATTCTCCACTCCGATCCTGATACCAGAGAATTGTTTTATGATACCCCTTTGTTGGCATATCGTAAGGATAAGAATTTTATGGATATTCTTGTGCATAGTTGCTTGAGACAAACTAGTTCTTCTCACTTTGGTACTAAACCGTGCCAACGCCGCATATGTAAGACCTGTCTGATAAAGTTGATATTTAGTTGGATATAATATATGTTGATAAAGTACACCAGAACACTCCTAGGCGGGAAGACAGGCGTCTATCATCATCAGTTGACAAGATCCCTATGGTGTTGCCTGCCCCACTGTAGTGTATGGAATGTCAACTTGACCTACGCAGTGTTGTGTAGACATGGATGGAGTGTATAATGTGCGAATGATGATAAGGGTTCGTGTTGTTGACAAATGTTCTCTTCTCACACTCATGTATGACCGGAAGTCATCGACACCAACGACTGTGTACCTTTTCTAAAGTTTAATTGGACGTACACACTCGACAGCACAGATAGTGACAAATCACAGGTTGCCATAATACATCATAGTACAGTGGACAAATGGTCTTGCAATGTTACATGGGCACTCATGTAGAATAATGGTATAATGGACTGTCAATAGCCAAGCACTCAGTATCGCCCATACATATATCATCTGACGTCACTGACTGAGCACGTCAGCTTGTAAACAATATTTCAGATGACTTCTAAACCTAATCTCGTTTAGCAACGATTCTTCAACATAATGTTCAGCACATATTTTTCCATATAATAATATTGAACCACTAACAATGGGTTCTCATGTGTAGCAGTGATCTCTGGACTGATCAAGCGATAATACGGGCATCCCTTTTTCTCTTCTTGAAAGTCCTACATGTTTTGGTTCCAAGATGGCTCCACTCGTGAACTGTCACTCACGTTTGAATACAGATAATGAATCTGTTCTAAAGTTAGTCATTCATACAACATTTCGTTGCTCTGTAGATTTGGTCATGAACAATAGACTGCATTCTACAGAATATAGTGCTGCTAGGAATCGAAGTCGTTTTTCATCGAGTCAAATATATTCTCTTAAACATTCAAATCGTAATTATCGACAATGGTGGCTTCGATCGAGAGTTCATAAGAGTATCTTTGATTACCTTGGTAGAGGGAATATGAAACTGCCATTCCTTGGCAAGATGAATAAACACTGGGGTAAAGCATACACGATAGGTCTAGACGACTATCACTTTCCCCAAAACCACTGAGATCACTTTTCAAGGCATCAAGCCGACATAGCAAAACACATACATTCCCTATCAGGACGAAGCCAAATCACCCCACTCAAGCGACACATCCGCCGAATAGCCTTTGACCTCTCTAGAGACAACAGAACATATAGTTCGACTTAGATATGTAAAGATATACAGATATAAGACAGACTTGTCCTACTCAGACAAACAATACACATAAATTCAGGCCATAGATTGTGTACCGTTTACTTGTAAAACTGATTTCATAACATATTATTTTTTAATTTATATAAAAACTTTTTTACACTTGTTTAATGTTTTAATAGTATCCCTAGCTTCATCTTCTTCCTAGGACTAGTGATTAGATGTTATGGTAGGTCTAGTTTTGTTGCTTTTTGATCTGCCAGAAAATGACTAGCCCACTCATCAACTAAATCTAATGTATCTAGCTTTTCTGCACCGATTCCGTATTTTGACAACAAACTGTGACTACCAAACAATCATCATCAATGTCAGCAATGTTTCAAAATAGTTTCACACAATTATAGAGCGTGACTTATTTCTCTAGCAATAACAACGAAAAAAGCAAACACGCGAATCATCATACAAATTGTGGTAATAACATCAAAACACGCACATGTGCTGCTTAACTACAGTCAAATTATTTGTTTAAATAATAGCGGAAGTCATTCTATGAGTTTTAAAATATGAACTGCATTAAACGGACGATTTTTGGAGTTTATTTGTGATAAACTTAAAACAACGCTCTGAGCATTGGTCTGGAGTCAAAGAGTTAATCATAATAATTGTGAATGAGCATATGACTCCTTACATTATTTACATCAATATTTCATGAATCTTCAGGTCTCAGACGAGACACATCTTCATAATTCTAATAAACACTTTCAATTAACTCTTGGATATATTTATATTCATGCCAAAGAAGGCTTAACACTTTTAATCTACACACACCGAATAATAATTAAACAGTCAAAACATCAACCATCCTGGCTGGACACCTCCCAAGTAATCTAAATGCATCTGGTCTCAAACGAGACTTCTCGAATAATGATCTTTGTAACCACGCCAAACAAAAGTATGTCACAAGTCTCTTATCATAGTAACGTGTGAAACAACATCTTTTTTTAGCACAACGAAGTTTAAAAAAATAAGACCTTTCGTGGTGTCAAAAAAGAGTCGCAACACTGCTAAATTAAATGTTTCACAAAATTTCACCAACTTATTATCATCGGAATATAGTGACAAAGACAACATAAAATGCATCTATGTAGTTTTGCCTGGCTTGCTGTATTTCAGAGGCCCATCTATAATAGAATACAAATATCTTGTTTATGCAATTGATGCCCCACATCTGCTTAGGTCTGTTATGTTAAGTTATAACATGTTCTTAACACAAAATAGATGTTTCATTGACAGCTGAAGTTTGACTGACTAATCCATGAAAACCAAAAAATCACAGAAGAATGCTAACAATCGTGCATGCTCTGTTATCACCATCCACTGTAGTTACATTTCTGTTACATGAAAAACATAATTGAGCCAAAGGGACTTTTTACACGGGAACGTTTTGCATAGAAACACCACAAGGTCATTTCCGGCACAAAATCTCACTCCATGAGGTTTGCAGTTTAAGAATTTTGGATTAAAGGTTGTAGACCTGTAATTCCTAAAGCAATGAAAGCCTTTATAACCTTCTGTGTCCCTATTATATACCGTCCATTAGTCCAACTGTGTGTGACTGCTAAGATTTTTAAATATCCATATCTTGTTAGGATTTCTCCAAGTGCAGTCCGAATATTCTGTGTTGCATTTTTTCTTCTAAATAGCATTTTCTCTTATGACTTCAAAATGATGCCTTTTATTTAAATTTTAATATAAAGAACCTGTGATGGCTTTAAGTGAAAACATCACTTATCTAACTGTAAACAGCAAGATGAAGTTTACGAGGTTAAAAAGTTTCTCACACACAAAAAATCTTACTCAGCAATTATTTCAATGTTAGAAAAAAAGTTATTCCCAGCTTGCATGCATAAACACCAGTTTCCTACATAAGAAACACTTTTTTTTTTTTTTTTTTAGAAATTAATCTAAATAGAAATTGCCCTGCTATCATAAACAAGTATATTATTATCTTTGTATTTAAACTTTCATATGCTTAAAATATTTTAGGTAGTGAATTGTGTGGTATTATAAACCATTCTTCTGTAATAAACTGTTTTTATTTACAAAGAACTCAAAGTTTTGTGATTTGTGCAATAAAATTCTTTGCTTACAAAAAATAAAAGCAATATTATATGTGCAACATAATAAATATGTTCCTCTAATGCAGTGGTTCTTAAACTTTTTTTGTGCCAAGCACCTGTTTGATTGTGCGATGATGGCTACGGACCCCTACTTAGAAAAAAGGTACACAAAGTCATAATCAAAAATTTTACATTTTAAATTATAGCTTATGTATATGGAACCCCTAGAATTCATTAATGAACCGGGACCAGAAGACGCAGCAATAGAGACCGCAGTCAGCGACTCATAGCTTGACTGCCTGCGTCAGGACCAGCGAACCAGAGCTGGTCAAGACCGTGCTCCACCTCCACGTGGTGGTCCTGGAAACAGTCTGCAGCAGTGCAGGCTGGCTGAGCGAGCACGGATCGCAATGGGAAGGCAAACCCGGTCCTAAAAAATGCCGTGCAGAAGTCGGATGTGTCGACCGAAAGGTGCAGATATCACAGCTACGTTGTAAACAGACACAACGCAACCACCGTCCTTTTCAGGGCGAACGAGGAAGAAGAAGAAGAATTAATGAACCCCCAAGAGGTCAAGGAGCACAGGTTAAGAAACCCAGAGCTAATGCATTATAATGTTTTCCCAAAAACCTTGTTAAATTTTGGATGTGCCTTATACTTTGGTGTGTCAAATATAGCGGGAAATACTGTACTCAATCACAACTAGTAAAAAGACAATCCCAGTTTTTACAAGACATGTCAAACTAATTATCTCACACTGTTCCTCCCAGTACAGCATAAACACAAAATTAAGATCACGTGAGAGCTGTGTCCAACCCAAGGTACCCCACCATGAAGTGGTGGGTCGGCTTGAGTGCCTTGATGATATTGTGAGCTACATCAGCGGGAGCTTTTGCTCCTGGTAGGTTCAACCATGCTGAGCAAGTCAAAATGGAAGGGACAGACAAAGTGGGCACACCCCTTTCCTCCAGGTTAAAGGAGGTTGGAGAACAGGGCTGACAACCCTGCTGGAAAAAGCTATTTGTCACAGAAACTGAAAAAGTTGTGGAAAGAAATAAAAGCCAGAATCAGGACGAACCCTGAGGGACGTATGACGCAGAGACCCGATGAAAGCCAGTCAATGGAAGCCAGGCTGCCGACACTTCTAACAACAAAGGCAAAAATTAGAATAGGCACCTGGAACATACGGAAAATGCAGGAAGCCGGAAGGACAGCACAGGTAGCTGAAGAGATGAGACGATATGGAATAAAACTCTTAGGCCCAGCAGAAACAAGAATAAATGGAACTGGTGAATTCGTAACCAATACAGGGGAATATGTCATATATTCAGGACACGAGGATGAAGACCACACACACACACGCACAGAAAGGGTTGCTATAATGAAGGAGCTCAGTTCAACCTAAAGTTGAGAAATAGATTAGAAGCACTGGTTATTGTTAATTAGAATCAACTTCACTACACTCTGGGCAAACCCATAGGTGCTCAGTCTCCCTCAGCAAATAACGAAGAGTATGAATGCTAATTGTACCTATAGCATGCTGGTTGTACATATGACAGATGCATCCTCTCACGTCCATTTCTGCTAGTCCTACGTTTGATGCCAAACTCCAACAGCTGCAGCCTTGTTGATTCATCCATTGCAGTATCATTATCCAGCAGGTGATCATTAATAGTCCTTAGTATCTCTCCCTTATCCATGTCCAGTGTCCTCACTATGGGTGCTCTCGAGGCCAGTCTGTCAGCTCTCTCATTGCCATGTACCCCTGCATGACCAGGACAGTAGATCCACACCAGTTCTTCAAGACTTGAGGATTCTATTAATGTTTTCCATTCCTGCCACAGCCATCCATTCTGAATTTCCGAAGCATGGCTTGAGAGTCTGACAATATAACTGCCCTGGTTGATGGAGTTTCAGACAGCCACCTCAGTGCTGCAGTAACTGCCTCTACCTCCATTCTCATGCTAGAGGTTGTTGTCATGTGGCTCCACTCTGTTCAGCGAAGACCCTGCCCTTTATTCTCGCAGAGAAGCCCCATCCTGATTTCTCACCACGCACTACAGACCCATCAGTGTACACAATGGCATCATCATCCCCGACATGATCACTTATCAGCTGATTAATCTCCAACTTTGCTTTTCCATTGCCCCAAGATCTGCACTCTCTGCCAAGACTAATGATGGCCTGCTGGTCGTTTATCCAGTTCTCCCCCGGCTTACTCCACTGGAGAACATTGAAGAGGAAAGTATAGATAATCGTTGGTGCACAATTCAGGAATCATACAGGAATACAGCGAAGAAGTTCTTGGCAAAAGAAATAAACAACAGAAGGAATTGCTCACAGAAAACACATGGAACCTCATAAGAGAAAGAAGAGACATAAAACAATGAAAACATTAGGTAATATTACTAGAACTTTATCTAAGAAACAGCTAAACCACAATACAACAGTGAAGAGCAGAGAAGGACAAAGCATTAGCAATGAAGAGAAACAAAGGGCCAGATGGGCTGAATATTTTAAGGAAATCCTAAACCGAAACTAACCAATACAACAACCCATCATAGAACCAGCAGAAGAGCCACTACAGTGCAACATGAACCCACCCACTAAACAAGAGATCTCTCTGACTATAAAACAGCTGAAAAATGGGAAGGCCACAGGGCCAGATGGAATACCACCAGAAGCCCTGAAGGCAGATATACCATACACTACAGAGTTGTTACACCAGCGCTTCAAGAAAATGTGGGAAAAAGAGGCAACATTATCAAGTTGCCAAAGAAAGGAAACTTGGCTGTATGCAGCAGCTGGTGGGGTATAACACTACTAGCAGTGGCTGGAAAATTTTTGACCAGAGTTTTGTTTGACCGTATTAAGAAGGCAGTGGATGACTAACTCAAAGAACAGGCAGGATTTCATGCAGGAAAATCATGTACAGATCAGATAGCAACACTCAGAATCATCATAGAACAATCAAATGAATGGCAGACCCCCTTATATATAAATTTTGTGGACTTCGACTGTACTGTGATATGGAAAATCCTGAGACATTATGGAATCCCAGAAAAATTCTTTAAAATCATCCAAGATTTCTACCAGGAGGCCTCATGCAAAGTAGTGCACAAAGGAAAACTATCAGAGCCCTTCACAGTACACAGCGGGGGTCAAACAGGGATGTCTGCTATCACCAACAATTTTTTTCATGGTCACAGACTGGGCTTATGAGACAAACAACAGAAGGAGAGAAAAGGGGAATACAGTGGACATTCAACAAACAGCTGGAGGATTTGTGCCTTCTATCACACAGACAGCAAGAAATGCAGGAGAAAACAAATAGATCAGCGACAGAAGCAGCAAAGATGGGACTACACATAAATGTAAATAAAACAAAGGAAATGAGGATAAATAACAGGCAGATGGACTCTATGAAGATCAATGGTCAAGTTATTGAAGTAGAAAGCTTTACATATCTGGGGAGTAACATTGACAAAGGAGGGGGAACCGATGGTGACATCTGTTCTAAGATAAATAAAGCCAGGTGAGCTTTTAATGCCCTTCGGCCAATATGGAACTCCTCAGCTATATCCAGAGAGAACAAAATCAGAATCTTTAATTCAAATGTAAATTCAGTCTTGCTGTATGGCTCAGATACATAGCATGTCTCAAAGAGTATTACCTCCAAACTTCAGATATCTGTAAATAGATGTCTCAGAGACATATATGATGGCAGTATATGATGGCCAGATGTAATAACAAATGTAGAGCTAAGGAAAAGATGTGAGCAACAGCCAATACAAATGGAAATTAAAGTAAGAAGGTGGGTGATAGGACATACACTCAGAAGAGAACAATCTAGCATAGCCAGAGGCGCCCTTGACTGGAACCCACAAGGGAAAAGAAGAGTGGGGAGGCCTAGGAGAACTTGGAGAACTGTGGAAGAGGAGGCTAAGGAAATTGGAATGACTTAAGCACAGCTGAAAAAGACAGCCCAGAATAGAAATCGATGGAGAGCAACTGTTTCCACCCTATGTTCCACGGGGAACAGAAAGGAATGATGATGACGAGTACTGTGTACTTTCTGTGCTTCTCTATGGTGCAGAATGCTGGAGAGTAAGATAGGCTGACCAAAACACAACTTGGCGGAGAACTGTGGAGGCCAATATGCAAAGAATGAACCAGAGCTGGGGCACTGCACGAAGGATGGCCACTGATCGAGCAAAGTGGAAACAGTTTGTTGCTGCCCTACAAGATAATCACAGGCGTGATGGCCACCGACTGCTTTGACAGTTAGCAGCTAAGGATCAAAGAAGAAGATATTCCTCAGTAACATACATGATCCTAATGTTGGCCACTGGGTAAACGTTCACAGCAAAACAATAAACTTTACCTTTGTAAGTTGCTCAATAACTGTCAGGTCCCTGTCCTCCACCTGGTCTGTGATGTCTTCAGCATGACCTGCACTGTTACCATCTGTGTGCTCTGACTGCAGCAAAGCAGAGTAAAATAAATAAAACACTGTTTTATGGCACAGGACATTAGGTTAGCTTTTTGTTTGTTTAATTAATTTTTTTTTTAATTAAATGTGCAAAGAAACAAACATCCTTTTCAACCTCTGACAGGTTATAATTAGGATATATTGTGTCTTTTAATTTCAGATAGTATATTTAATTGCTAATATTTGTAACCTCTACACCTCACGGTAGAAGGGGAATGACTAAGTAAGTAAGCTAATATTTGCTTTTTGCATTATTCTCCCTGTCCAATTATAATTTTTTTTAAAGAGTAAAAGGAAATTTCCAAAATGAGATTGTGTGCATTTTTTTCTTTTGTCTAAGATGGAAGAGCCTTCATACTTGTTATGGTGTAAAAAATGGGGAGAGGGGGAAGCCTGGGGTATTTGTGTTGATAATGTAATCTGTATTTTACATATGTAATATGTATTACTAGAAGTTCTCTAGTCATTCACACTCTCAAGTACAAGGAACTCCAAAATAAACAGGAAACCGTGGCTTTTTTCAACTTCTCTTCAAGCACATAAATTTACTCCAAATTACTAATGTGGTAATTTAAGACTCCTTGTAATTGGCATTGGACCAGACTTTAGAGAACTAGTACCAGTTCATCAAGTGAAGAAACTGCTAAATATGGTGTCTAAAATTCCTGCTAAATGTGGTGTCTAAAATTCCTGCTAAATGTGGAGTCTAAAATTCTTTCTAAATGACTTTCAGACTTTGAAAAGCTGATGTCTTATGACTGAGTTCATCAATTTTGTTGAATAAATTAAACTGAACAGTTTTAATTAGATTCTGAATGTGTATGCAATTAATTGTTATTTTTATTTTGTGTTTATAAAAAAAATAATTTTGCCTCATTTTAGCGAGGCACCCCTTTCAACAGAAGTGATTGTGTCATTAATAGGAACTGCCCATGGTGGACTTCGGTGTCATGTATTGCGGTTCGCACTAATGACCTGTCATCGAAACATCATTTTTTGGTGATGCGTAGATGGCAGGGAGGATAGTGTGATTCGCTTGCATGGCTAGGCGGGGTTGTCACACGGAAGGTCCAGGGTTCAAATCCTGGGTAAGCCACTCATGTCTGTTGCTTTTCTGTTGTCTAGTGTTCTACTTCTTTATTTCCGACGAGTGCCTGATAACATACCTTTATGTTTGTCTCATATTAATTTACATTCAACCTAGACACAGGGTCCATTGGTTATATTAGGGCGTACGTCCAAACATAAAAGACCTGACGGTCTGGGTATATTTTTAACAGTTACTGTTTTATATTGTATTGTTATGATCTTCAGAGGTTTGTGCAAACCTTTAATCTGAAGAATGCTTTATATAGGTACGAGTTTATTTTATATGTGTGTGTCATGCACTGACAGTTGACATTCACGGGCACTCATTGAACACATATTAAAATAGCTGAAAATGCTAATAACCATTTAGAACAAAAATTCTTTTAAGACCAAAAAGAAATGACCAGCCTCAGAAACTCATATCTAATCCAATTATTCATTATTGATCTGTGTAGTTCCCAGGGTGTCTCTGAGGAGACAAAGAAAGGATAGGACTACTGATAACTAAAACATGTCCTACAAGGCAACTAATTTGAGGTCGTCATCATGTAAAACAAATTGCCTCAGAAACCATTCTGCAAGAGCATTTGAATGCTTGGTGCATGCTTTCTGCAAGAGGTCCAGCTACAGTGACAGGCCCCTTTCAAAGTTTCCGTTTTGCAAGCTCTTACCTCTTGGTAGGTGAAAATCAATTCTTTCTCTCTCTCCAAACATTTGGCCATTTCTGAAACAAATCTGGCAGCGTCATTCTGAAATTCATTCTGTGAAAAAAACAACATGATTATTAATATTTTATTTACTGAATGTCAGTGGCTTGCTTTTCAATGTTCTATTTCAAGATCAGCTATGTTATAGTCTCCACCGCACATTTCTCTGTAGCAATACTCAGATATATAAAACTACAAGATAAAAATGTCATCTCATCAGCCACATTTTAAAAACTAACTCTGGCAAAATTTATGTTCGGACTATAATGTTCTGAAACTTAAAAAAGAATAAGCAATGTATTATTTCGCAAATTTAAACAAAAACGTAATTGATATAAATGAGGCAAAGAAATAAAATAAGACCCTGGCACTCATGAGACATCTGATAAAAGGCAACTAAGGTGAAGATGGCATGTGGCTGATAATATCATTACTTAAAATCAACTACTACAGCAACCACTACTTCAAGACCACATAAAATACACTGGCGCATGCATTCTATTTGGAGGCTAACTTCAGTGGTGGCTTCATGTTCCATTCATTCATCACCCTTCAGATCCCCAAGGAGAATAGGCCTTCTACAAAGTTACGCCACGTCTTTCTGTCATGTGCCATTAACTCAAGGTCTTTATATGTCTTCCTTATTCCTTTCATGCCCGTCTCCAATTCTCTTCTCCATGGCATCCCTCTACCTCTCTAACCCTGAGGATTCTGGAGCAAGGACTGTCTTGTAATACTATAACCAGTTTTCCTCAGTGTGTATTCTATCCATTGCCAGCATCTTCTCATTTGCTGTTCAGCTGGTGCACTTGTCTGGTTCATGCCATCAGTTCCACATTAGTAATCTTCTCAAATCATTTAAATCCTTCTTTTCTACACAAGCACCCATCTATGAAAGTGTAACTTATTGGTTTTTTAGTTTTTTGTTTTTCTCCATAATGAGCAAAGAAAATGGCAACATTCAATCGTAGAAGTGGAGAATCCACATGAATTTTAATTTAAAAAAAAAGGTCACAAATGCTTACCTCAACTCTGAACCTGTCCATCATCATCAGTGTACCCTCATCCGAATGAGGGTTTTTGCTGTGCACTTCGATAAATTTATCTGCAGCATGAAGCACATGTTGGTACATGCTTCTTGCATGCTCCAGACTGGTTAGATCCTGCTGTTGACATCGATCACTCACTGTGGTCCTGCATTATTGCAATGAAAAATTAATAACAACACATATATTAAAAGAAACAAGTTATACAATTAGGCTTTAAAAATTCTTAAAAAATGGACAAAAATATCCTGATACGCTATTGGAAAACTTGACACAGAAATTGAAGCAAGATGTCAAAAATCCAGTGCTGTGACTTACCAACTGTCATCACTACTCAAACATGAGAATATCAGTGTGGAAATAAAATGACATCTGATAAATGGTATAATCCAGGTGTCCCAAAGTACTTGGTACCTGGGGCAGATGTTACCTATGACACCCCCATTCCCCAAAAAAGAAATACACTAGTAAGTAAATTTTTAACAGTGAGTACTATATAAATAGTGTCCGATGGCACCCACTTCCTGTCTGTCACCAGGGGCAGACCGCCCCCCTCGCACCCCCCTTAGAACGCCACTGGTATATTCTTACCAACTCTTTGCTATCTGTGTTAAATATAGTCCCTGACCAAAGCAATGAAGAGGAAATCACATCCCGTGAGATGTGATGCTTCAGAAAAGCCATTAATGTTACCAGACATAAAGAGAAATGATGAAATCAGAAATATTGTAGATAAACTACACCCTGCATCAAGTATATTGAGAGACAGAAAATTAAGTGGTGTGGCCATCTTACGAGAATGAAGCCCAATAAATTACCACTATGCACCTACTGCAGTGGAGCCACAGTAGTGCAGTGGTTAGTGCACTGGATAAGGTGATTGGTTTGGTTTTAAGGACTATCTTCATTGCACACAGACAACTCCATCAGTGCTCTGATCTCCTCCCTTAGATCACCATGTTTTATATCACACTAATTCAAATGCTGATAGATTTGTATATGTCATTTCTTGTTTTAAAACTGTATTGTGTATAATTTATTAATATATTTTTTTGCGTTAGGATTTTTGGGTGTTTGTAAGGGTTTTTTTTTTGGTCCGGCTTACAGGTTTTTGTCTCAGGAGGTTGACAGGTATGCCAACATTAAAAGCTCGACAGGAATAAGTCTGATCTCCTCCCTTAGATCACACAAAGAGGATCTCAGCACAGTACACAAACTCTGTAGCACCGGCGAGAATCCCAATGTGTGTGTATTTAGGAATCACACATTCTATAACTATATTTAGTGGGTAGGTTTCTAATTTTTAAATTTTGCCAGGGTAGCGGCCTTATGGCCTACTCTTTACAATTTCCAACAGCCATGGGATTTTTAACATGCACTACTTGCACACAGGACCTCCTATTTTTTTGCATTTTTCTTGAGAAGGCACTACCCATGAGACCAGGGGGGTGTATGACATCCTTAGGACCACTGGTTCTTAACTCTTTAAGTCCCAAGCAAAAAGCAGGGTTTGGCCCAAGCAAAAACGACCACCACAGTGCTTTTTTATTGTTGTTGTTGTTTGGAAAAAAAAATATTTTTTAATGTTCATATGCATAAATACAAGTTATTTAAAATGAAAGTACTTCCTGTTGGAAATGACGTTTTGGGTTGTTAACATTGGAATAGAGCTCTAGACAGGAGCAAAAAATCCAAAGCCACTTAAATGGCTCCTGGGCCAAATAGGTCTAAACCCTGAGCCATTATAGTGGCTCTTGGGGCTTAAAGAGTTAAGAAAAATTTCCATATATTATATATCAGGTGACTTTAACTGCAGACGCTATATTCAGCTGTTACCATTTGCTTACTGGCAGCATTGTTTCTGAAAGTTTATTCCATGCTAATAATAATAATAATAATAATTCCATGCTAGTTAAGTAAATTTAACTGTGCCTTTATACACATCCTTTTAATTTCCTTTGTTCCTGTGTTTAAACATCATAGCATGCCCCAGCTTTTGCAGACAGAAGTGACAGGGATAAAGAAACAGTGGAGGATCTACATTTTGGGGGCCCTGAAGCTTGAACTCTTGGCGTGGCCCCTTTTCATCCATTTATGCAGTTATGCAGGGCAAGAGAGGCAGAGGTAGACCAAGAAGCACATGGATAAGAGAGCTGGAAACAGAGGTGAAAATGATGAGGAGAAAGTGGAAAGAACTTGAGATGATGGCACGTGACAGGAGGACTTGGCATGTGTTAGTTGAAGGCCTATGCTCCTTGGGGAGCGGAGGGTTATGAATGATGAATGAATGAAGCTTGAACTCTTGGAGGGGCCCCTTTTTATCCATCTATGCTGTTGTTTCCATTCTTAACAGCTCACACAGATTCATTTTGGTGATTTTTTTAAACTTGAAATTGGGGGCCCTGAAGCTCAAGCTTCATAGCAGATTTGCCTCTGTAAAGAAGACATGGAAAGATCTTGAGTGGATGGCACAGGACAGGAATACCTGGCACAAATATGTTGAAGGCCTGTGCTCCTTGGGAAGCTGAAGGGTTGTGATGATGATGAAGTAAGTAGTATTCAATTATTAATAAAGATTAGCCCCCTATTGATTACAGTTGCTTAGCCCACTTAATTTGTTGGGGGGGGGGGGGGGGGGTGTGTGCGCACGCGCATGCAGCACCTGACACTGTACTTAAACCACTGACTACAGCTTACTTACTTGGTCGTTCATTTCTGAGGTTTGGATATGGTTTTTGCTGACTACAAGCAAGGAAAGTAACAAAACACTTTATGCATAAAAGCTACAGCTCACTTACCAGGGCTGGTTACATATTTCTGCATCAAGTCTAGTCTTAAGAAAGTAGGGGATCTTCAAATACAGATCATGAGTTCCCTCCTTTCCTTGCTTCATCAATTCAGTGATTACAGCTGTGCTTTGCATCATGCACTGTTAATGTCTGAAAAAACATGATACATTATCACTTAAATCTCACAGCAGAAGAGGTTGAAAACTGGATTAAATAAGCAAACATAAAAAAGAACAGAGTAAAATGGTCTGACAATCTTGTTCAAATACAGTCAGGTAAACCTGCAGAAGACAGCATAACAAGAAGTTACAGGGAACAGATGTGCCCAACTATATTTATTTTCCAGGGATCTCTGAAGAGACAAAACTAGAAGAAATATGCATGCGTATGTAACATAACACAAAGGTATTTGCTCTGCTAGCTGGTATGCCTACCTTGAGTTTAACCCCCAAGTGCCCGACTTCTGATAATATTTTTTTCTTGGCACCTGTGTAAGGAATTTAACCCATTCACCATTGACTGTACCTCCTAAATTCACTTACTTACTTAGTCATTCCCCTTCTACTGTGAGGTGTAGAGGTTTGGAAGAGAGAGCACCAGACTATCCTATCGGCTGTCTTCCTAGTCCGTTCCAGTTCGTCGCCTTTAGAATCAATCCGGTTTTCTCTCTTGTATTTCGTGTAATCATGTTTTAAAGCAAACAGGTGATTGGCCTGTTGTGCCTTTGCATGGTGGAGGGGCTGCCTCCTTATGGCCTCCATCCTCCTTTTTCAGCCGGGCTTGGGACCGGCCTAGGTGGAGTTCCTAAATTCACTCCTGGTTTTATTCATTCTGCCAACTTGAAGCAGCTGTGAAAGTAACAGGTCTGCTGTATATGAATTACAGTACTTAATTTTATTGCCATAGCAGTTGTTCTGCAGCCAGCATGATGCCTTTTCTAGTTTTAACAATCACCAGGCAGAAGGACTCCCTATGGGACATCCCTTGCCTCTCCCATGGCACAGTGGTTCTACTAGGACGAGCGGATACTTCCACCAATCAATAAAATGAAATAATGGAAAACTTTTTAAACCAGAATGATCGCTGCAGCTATGGGAAATGTACTCTATTGGCGATAACTTCAGCTAATGGCAAGAGTAAAAATGGATGCAGAAGAGGTAGGGGAGAAAGGTGGAGGGAGAGAAAAAGAAGAGCTGGCAAGAGGAGACTTAGGAATAAAGCTGACAGGCTATCACTTAAATATATACATTTATACCTGTAGGTTACTGAAATTGTTGGAGCTCCAATCAATATGTGGCTATATTACAAAACCTGGTATACGATTTTGATATCCTAATGCTCCAAGAAACAAACTTAAAAGAGCAGGTCAGCATTAATTTCCCAAGCTACAAATGCTATGCAAATTCAAGTGACCCAGGTAGATGAGGGCAAACTATATATGTGAAGAACGAGCTCCCTCATAAGTGCCCATGACAATGAAGATGTGGAATTGCAGGGAATCGAATTGAATATAGATGGTCAGAAATGGCAAATCTTAAATTTATATGCCCACATAGATCACCTTCCAGTAGATAAGATAGTAACTGGACTCTCCTAGCGGTGTTGTGAGAGATGTTTAATTGCTGGTAATTTTTACACTCAATGTAAGGAGTGGGGAAATGTAACTGACAATAGACATGGTAAGGCTTTAAACCGGCCCTCCTCAATACAAGCTCTGCTATCTTAAAAGATGGCCACCCAACAAGACTGGCGACTAAACCAGCGGATACAGATAGTGTCATAGATCTGGCTTCTGTCTCTATTGTTGTTGCTACCTTGGCACATTGGGATGTTTTAGGGGCACAGAACAGTGATCACCTACCCTGCATTGTCCTCATTGCAAAAGGGAGGATCACAAGTCACAAAAAACCAAAACAGCACACATTTTATTGTGCACACTTTAGAAACCAGTATAAACACCGCCCCAGGCCCTGATGGTGTACAACACATAAAACAGCTGGACAACACAGGAATTATGAATGTGGTGAGGGATTTCAAATCAGCATACAGAACGCTGAGGTGTCAGAAGACTGGCTACATAGTCACCTATGGCCATTTCATAAATCTAAGTGAAGCTGGAAAGATGGTGACCTATGTAGTAGTGCCATCCAATCCACCATGTTAAAACTGCTAAGAATTTTTACCTCTCACCTGTTAGTTTATAAAATTATCAAAGGTGGAAAACAGCAATAAAAAATGTGTAAAACCAACTTTCATAAAATTTTTCATGTTATGTAATATATCAGCACACTAATTGCCAACATTCAAATCCACTTGTATATCTTGTGGGAAAAGTAGTCACAATGCAATTTCAAAAGAACTGTACATTCTCTATTTTCACAAGGTCTGAATTCATATCAGATGTCAAGCTATGAAAGAAATTCAAAGAGGTCAGGTAATATTCAAGACAATGGTGATTCCTGGAATTGTGTTGTTCTTGAGTTTCTGGTAATGCATAAAGACTAACAGTAATGGTGGCCACTACTACACTGACATTCCCATCGTCCTTTATATCTTCTTAGGTATGATTAGTCAACATGATGTGATTAATGGTTCGTGCGCAGAGTAAAAACTGATGAAGAAAACCATTAAAGAGTACGGTTGAATAATAGTGCACACTCCATCTTTGATGCAAATTAGGTCAGGTTTACGGTAGTTAGTATTTGCTGGGTTTTTTTTAACCCTAATAACCCAACGTTAAACAACTAACTAGCCTACTCTCTTTAAATGGTAAACAGTTAATAGCACAATACAGTACCACTGACGAATTAAACTACTACAGACGAAACTAAACAAAAAAATAAATAAATAAATAAACAAGTAGCCTACCGTTAGCCCAAACTTGACCCTGTTCACGAAAAAGATGGCGTATGCACTGTGAACTGTCATTCAACCAACGCTACAAAGGAGTCAAAATTCAGTTCACTCTATGAAAGATATTTGATCACATGCACTTTTAAGAAACTGACCACGGCTGTACAAACATCGCATATGTTAACTTGGGAACTTCGCCTACTCTGCACAATGCAACAATGATGGTTTCAAGCTGTAATTTTTTTTTCTATCTGTGATATCACTTGAGTCAGCTTAGAACAATCAATTTTGCAACAATGCTGCTAAATCCAACATAGTTAGTAATCTGCGTAGCACATACTCACTCAGCGCACTGCATAGACCGACTGCTTGCAATTTGATAAACCAAATCTATAAAAATATCGTTAGGTCAAAAGTCTACTCTCTCCAGCGTCTAGCATTGAATGTCTTGCTGTCGAAGGGATGTGCTACGTTAAATAGTTACTCTAACATCCTGGTCAGTTTTGGGAATTCACAATTTCTCGGAAAAGATCTAATCTATAAATACATTTTGGGGCTGTCCAGAATTTGTGCAACGGAAACACAGACCTACGCTAATTTCTAATTGCTAAAGAGTAGCAAATATGGCGGCGTCCATGCCCTATCGGTTTTGCAGAGCGCTTTCAAATGTTTTGATATTGCAGCAGCGATTATCTTGCAGTTACTCAGTGAGGCTATACAGTGGTAAGTTTAAAATATGCAAAAAAATCGAATAGTAGCCAGAGTCCGCCATGTTGCCCGATTTGCTATCCATATTGACGCTACAGCTAGCCTGTGATCTGTTGAAATGAAGAACAGGGGGGTCATGTTCTTTGGTGTCACACAAATAAGTAGACGACGTCGTTAGGATTTAGGTTAGGTTTAGGATTCCTGAACCTAACTCTAGCCCTAACAGCCCTTTTTTAAATGTTATGATGAGAAATATCCCGTTCAACGACTGATGGATTATAAATATTATATATAGCCTATAGGCCTAGGCCTATATATAAATCCAAATGACCAATTTTGCAGGTATTTAAAAAAAAAATAAGATAAAACAAAACTAAACAACAACACCAAACAAAATTAATATTGAGGGAGAGGGGTGTGAAGGCTTATTGGTGTTTCTGAACTCCAGGATCGAAATTTTCAAAAAAATCCAACTCAAAACGAAACACAATGTATCGATGGACACTCGGCCAACATGGCAGCTTCCTATCTACTGTTCCCTCTTTCAACCCTTTTCACTATTGTTATTCGTCACTTCTATTCTACAGCACATTCTTTTGGTGTGTTTTGTAACTGATTAACAGCTTACTTAAATTGACTTGTTAGTGTTTTAGGTTGAATGATAGTCAAAGGGGACACACAAGCGATTTCACCCAAATGATTCAATGCTCTGCAAATTAAGTGGCTCAGAATGCTATGCCCTATAATAAGGACACAGAGATACAGTGATAAGCAGTAAATTGGTATATTGTTGTTTTTTTTTTTTTTTTTATTAAGCTACATTTTTTTTAAATGTACTGCCTTAATCTTTTTCACACATTATTTTTGACAAAGCTAGAAAGTGGTTTAGGGTTAAGGCTAGCATTACTGAGCATTTTTCTCTCTCTACATCCTAAGTCTAATCCTAACTCTGGAACAGTAACCATTACCCTGTTTCCAGCATTTTGTTTTCTTTTTGGAAATAATAAAATAATTAATGACAGGAAAATCAAAACAAATTGTGGATCCTAATGCTAATCGCAGGTAGTAATTGCAGATAAAAAAGAGCACGCTTGCACAAAATTGACTGGCTAGGCTGACTAGGTAATCATAATGCTGTATCATGAGTTGCAATCACCAACAAAAAAGAACTTGCTTGTTCAGCACCAACTTCGGCTACATATCACATTTGGGAAAAATTGGAAATGTGTCGCTCTCGACTGCATTTCAGCTGTTTTGTGACTTTTGTGTTTGTGGGTGTGTGTGACTTTTGTGTTTGTGGGTGTGTGTGACTTTTGTGTTTGTGGGTGTGTTTGTGGGTGTGTGTGACTTTTGTGTTTGTGGGTGTGTGTGACTTTTGTGTTTGTGGGTGTGTGTGACTTTTGTGTTTGTGGGTGTGTGTGACTTTTGTGTTTGTGGGTGTGTGTGACTTTTGTGTGTGTGGGGGTGTGTGACTTTTGTGTTTGTGGGTGTGTGTGACTTTTGTGTTTGTGGGTGTGTGTGACTTTTGTGTTTGTGGGGGTGTGTGACGTTTGTGTTTGTGGGTGTGTGTCTTTTGTGTTTGTGGGTGTGTGTGACTTTTGTGTTTGTGGGTGTGTGTGACTTTTGTGTTTGTGGGTGTGTGTGACTTTTGTGTTTGTGGGTGTGTGTGTGACTTTTGTGTTTGTGGGTGTGTGTGACTTTTGTGTTTGTGGGTGTGTGTGACTTTTGTGTTTGTGGGTGTGTGTGACTTTTGTGTTTGTGGGTGTGTGTGACTTTTGTGTTTGTGGGTGTGTGTGACTTTTGTGTTTGTGGGTGTGTGTGACTTTTGTGTTTGTGGGTGTGTGTGACTTTTGTGTTTGTGGGTGTGTGTGACTTTTGTGTTTGTGGGTGTGTGTGACTTTTGTGTTTGTGGGTGTGTGTGACTTTTGTGTTTGTGGGTGTGTGTGACTTTTGTGTTTGTGGGTGTGTGTGACTTTTGTGTTTGTGGGTGTGTGTGACTTTTGTGTTTGTGGGTGTGTGTGACTTTTGTGTTTGTGGGTGTGTGTGACTTTTGTGTTTGTGGGTGTGTGTGACTTTTGTGTTTGTGGGTGTGTGACTTTTGTGTTTGTGGGTGTGTGTGTGACTTTTGTGTTTGTGTGTGTGTGTGTGTGTGTGTGTGTGTGTGTGTGTGACTTTTGTGTTTGTGGGTGTGTGTGACTTTTGTGTTTGTGGGTGTGTGTGTGACTTTTGTGTTTGTGGGTGTGTGTGTGACTTTTTGGGGATTTGAGAAGAGCAAGAATAAAAGAATACGCTTTGTTTTAGCTGACAAGTGAGCGTGGACTAAAACAAAGCGTTTTTTTTTTTTTCAGTGTGGAAATACCCTCATCCGCCTATTTATTTACTAACTTACATTATGTGTGTCCCTGTCGTGGTGTGCTGCGGCACAATAATTTGTTTTCAACATAAGGGTTACTTTAACAATTGCAAATCATCATCATCACCACCCTTTTGGCTCCACAAAGAGCAAAGGCCTTCAACAAGCTTATGCCATGCCTTCTTGTCCTGTGCCACCAGCTTAAGGTTTTTCCATGTCTTCTCAATCTCTTTCATGTCTGTCTACTGTTCTCTTCTTCGTGTGCTCTTTAGTCTTCCTATACCTCTCTCATCTTGGGAATTTCAGAGCAAGAACTGCTTGGTAATACTATCAACAGGTTTCCTCAATGTGTTTCACCCATGTGTAACCAGGGCCTGAAAGGGGAGCAAAGAATAGTAACAATGTGACTTACCATGCATGTCGTAAAATACAACTTAGGAGGGTTGGGCATGGGGCCAGTTATCCCCATCCTGTAGAAATGTTAAAACCACAAAATTTTAAACAAACCAATACATGTCATTCCTTCAGCAGGACACTACTAATTATGTTGAGAGTTATTTGACAAAAGTGAACAAAAGCAAGCATGCACTTGGACTTTCAGAGCGAATGCAGTGTATAGTCAGAAGTAACTGGCAATAAAGTCTTCTTCGGGGAAACAACAAAAATAGACTCACATTGTGTGCTTGTGTAGACTAGAAGGGTTGAAATGCTACGACAGCATCACTCATGTGGAACCGATGACAAGAGCCAGACGGTTGCAAGTGGAACAAGAAGTGGGAAGAAGGATGGGGCACACTTTGAGGAAACCTGTTGACAGCAGTACAAGGCAGTCCTTCTTCTAGAGTCCCCAGGGTAAGAGTAATAGAGGGAGATCGAAAAAACACACAGAGAAGAGAACTGACGACAGAAATGATAGAGAGATAAAGACAGGAGGACTTGGTATGAGTTTGTTGAAGGCCTCATGCTCCTTGGGGAGCTGAAGGGCATTGATGATGATGATGATGATGCACACACCCAAGCAAGCGAAAGTAGCAACGGAATGTTGTATTAGGAAAATACAACATAAATTAATTGAAGTGTTTACTTGTATTACATCTAATAACTTCATTCAGTAACAACGTTACCACAGTTCTGACCAGATTTTACTCACAAGATTTATGCAAGCCGAGGTGATTGTTTTTTCATATAGGTGTAACGTATATTCTGGTAGCTTTGTAGAATGTATTACATATAAGCAGATCATACAAGAGTTTTGTATGGTCTTACTCCACTGGAGAACCTTGAAGAGGAAAGTATAGATAATCATTGGTGCACAATTCAGGAATCATACAGGAATACATGTGAAGAAGTTCTTGGCAAAAGAAATAAACAACAGAAGGAATGGCTCACAGAAAACACGTGGAACCTCATAAGAGAAAGAAGAGACATCAAACAGCAAGTAAACAACTGTAAAGAGGCAGAACAGAAAACATAACTGCTCACAATATATTGGGAGCTAAACAGGAAAGTGAAAAAGAGTGCCAGGCAAGATAAAAGAGGATTTGTTGAAAAACTAACAGAGGAAGCCGAGATTCCAACAAAAAAAGGAGACTTGAAAACATTAGGTAATATTACTAGAACTTTATCTAAGAAACAGCTAAACCACAATACAACAGTGAAGAGACACAGATCAAAGGCAACCTGGCAGATCAAAGACAACCTGGCAGATCAAAGACAACCTGGCAGAGAACAGTGGAGTCTGAGATGCAAAACATGAACCAGAAACGGGGCACGAAGGATGGCCGCCGACCGAGCAAAGTGGAGACAGTTTGTTGCTGCCTTACAAGACGTTACTAGGCAAGATGGCCACTAACTGCTTTGTCAGTCAGGAGCAAAGGATCAAAGAAGAAGTAGGGCCCGGTCTTAGGGCAGGTCGACTGGGGCAACCGCCCGGGGCGCTAAAGGCAAGCAGCGCCGGGACAGGCGAAATGTGAAAGTATTATGTAGTCCAGAAGAGTGACCTTTCTTTGCTGTGACACAATTCACCCAAGTCAAATATTAATCTTTAGAATTTCGTTATGCGTCTGTAACTTTTGCCTCGTCTTTTCCCACCAAAATTGCAATCGTTTTTCATGGCGCGTTTGTTGTTGTTGTTTTGTTGATGTTTTTTTTATTTTTTTAATGTGTGGCTAACAAAATTGAGCGCATGTTGAAACAGCGCGCATTCTGTTTAAGAAATAATGGCAGATTTTTTATTCTGGACACCATTTCTTTATTATTTCTTACTTGTCGTTCGGGTGGGTATGAATACAGAATGGGGTTCGTTACATGGCAGCTAAGACTTGGTCGCTGAAGTGTTTTTGAAATGGTTCGGAGACGGAGTAATAGAAAAATGTTTTTTTTTTTTTTTAATTAAAAAAATTTTTTTATTATACGTATCACGGCAAGATTTTTTAAAAATATACCTATACATTTACAAACCATGTTGTGACAAAGCAGCTGTAAATTAATTAGTCAAATTTCAGTGCATTTGATTTTTTAAACTTTTTCGCACGCCAAATGAGAATTAGTGACGTCATCAAGGCATGCAGAACAAAGCGCGCATCATAATTATTTCCCGCCATATTTTGGCGGGTATGTGCTTTTTTGCTATAAGAATCCACTACAATCAAAATATGACGTATTTTTAACATTAACTTTTTAGTTGTTATCATGTTTCTATTTGTAATCAATAGCTGTCTATAGTGCGTTTCACAATGTTTGCTGCTGTTTAATATTCAATATCTCTGCAACCACTTGATCGTAATTGTTGCAACTTTGCATATGACCTAATGATCGCTATGTCCCGAGGGGGACATTTTTTTCCTCGTTAACAAACTTATGGTTTTAAATTTTCTTTATTTAAAGTATACAAAATCGACCACCTCCTAGTCCAACCGTGTATTGACAGGGCTTACCCCTTCATATTTGTGAGCTATTTCGATTTAACATCTCGAACGTATTTCACGTGATTTTCCCCGTGTTTCAGCTCACTACGCACTGTTTTTAACATTACATTGATCCTTCCGGTGTGTTCAGTTACCGTTCTGCTGATTGTGTATTTCAGTGCATAGGCGTATCTTGCGGTATTCTAGGTCTGTAATACAATGGGTATGAAAGTCAAGTTCCTTACACTGCATACAATGGCAGTGAAGATGTATAAATATTTCTGCAGAGAAGCTAAGCGTGGTAAACTGTATCGGAGTCTCTCAAATCCTGAAAAGAGAACTATTCACGCTTTGGGTTTAAGTAAACGCTCATTTCATCAATTACTCAAAGCTAATGGAATTTTCAGTTCAATCAATACCAGGACGCAAGGAAGAAAGGAAGTAGTAGATAGTTTTGACAGGGATGTGATTAGAAGAGAGATTTGTAGAATGTTCAATTCCAAAGAAACTGTGACACTAAGAAAACGGAAAATTCGGCTGAGAACACACAATGACATTGATATGTCGAAATCAACATTATGGAGAACTGTTAGAAGCATTGGCTTTACGTTTAGGAAGTATGCTAGTGGAAGAAACGTCATCTGCGAGAAGCCGCACTTAGTATCTATGAGAAGTAAATATTTACGGGAAATGCGTAATCAAGATTATGATATTGTGTATGTGGATAAAACTTGGATCAATGCTCACCACACAAGTGAAAAGGAATGGCAGTTATCAGATGGAACGATTAAAAGATGTGTACCTAGTGGAAAAGGACAACGTCTGATAATGGCACGTGCAGGCAGCAGACATAACGGGCTAGTGAAAAATGCTGAACTTATTTTCACTTCCAATTATACGGACAACCGGTACTATCATACCGAGATGAACGGTAACATATTTAGAGAGTGGATTGAACATACTCTTCTTCCGTCCCTAGACAGACCATCCTGTCTGATAATGGACAACGCATCATACCACAACGCTGTGGCAGAAGAAGACAAAATCCCGACATCTTCGAGTACAAAAGATGCTATAAAGATTTGGCTCAGAAAAGAAGACATTCCATTTAACGAGGGGTTTCTGAAACCTGAATTACTGTCCCTTGTTAAGAAATCACAAAAGACCAAGATATTCCATATAGACAAGTAGATTCAACAGCATGGTCATATGTGTTTGAGACTGCCACCTTATCATTCACATTTAAACCCAATTGAACTCGTTTGGGCAAAAGTTAAAGGACAGGTGGCAGCTGAAAATAAAACTTTCAAACTATGCAATATGAAAGAACTAACATATGCCGCCCTCTCGCAGATAGACAAAGATTATTGGTGTAAATGTGAAGACCATGCCTTAAAAGAGAAAAATGACTATTGGAAAAAAGATGGACTGTCGTTCGTTCAGCCGAGAATAGTCATCAATATGTTAGACTCGTCAGACTCAGAATAAGTGTGTAAATACCTTATACGTTTTATATGTTTTCTCCTCCATCTATGTGTATATGTAAACCAATTCATTTCCTTTTTATCTCCGCGTTTTAACATACACAGTACTTTCACCTCTTCATGCATCCATTCACGTTTTAGTATAAAAAGTAACATTTGCAACGAATAGGCGTTATTTTTCTCTCAAATATTTCGAAGAAATAAAAAAGGACCTCACGTAGTAATCAGTTAACAAACCCCTCTAACATTCAAATTGTACATACGCCTATGCCGAAAATATGCAACTTCCTTCATTTACGGTAAATTATTTTCTTCCAGGACAAAATAATTACTTCGTTAAAAAAGATCAAAGGAATTAGCCGTTGCAAGAAAAGAACACTACCTGCAACATTGAATTTTATTATAAAAACTTTGGGACATTGAAAATATAAGACCACATGCAAAAAAATCATGTTTATCAGTGCAGTGAATATGGAGATATTTGAAGTCAATCGTCGACCGACCTTTTTGAAACGCACTATAACTAATGTTTTAAAACTGCGGTTTTAGTCTCGAATCTTACATAATTTTCACGTTGAGTTTAATGAATAACTTTCGCGGTTAGAAGCGTGAGGGAGGGGACACACGTCGAACCACTCAGCCCGGACGCCGAATGCTTTAAGTCCTGCTGTGCATATAAGTAATCTGCACAATCACGTGAACGATCAGATGGAGACAGGAAATCACATCATCCGAGATGAGACACAACACGTTTACTATTTATTTTGTTTAAAAAAAAAAATACAGTGTGACTACTCGCTGATCTGTTGGAACGGGGGAGGGAGAATGGAGGTTTAATGATGATACAGCCTTCGTTGCACGCGGCCTAATTAATTGTCATGCAAGAGCACTTCAGTTTTCTTAAAACATGCCTTTATTGTTGCATTGTTGAGCAAGTAAACCAGTCAAATTCTAATGCGCAGTCCTATCGATAAGGACCATAATACAATTGTAATTACTCGAAGTTAATTAAAGGAGTCTGGCCCTGTTTTGACGAGGCGTGCTCCGTTCAGCCCAGACATAAGATCCGTCTGTAGTATTAGGGCGCATGTGTAGGTATGATTGGTTTGGTTTGGTCGGGTTTTAAGGACTATCTTCATTGCACACGGACAACTCCATCAGTGCTCCGATCTCATCCTTTAGATCACGCAAGGATGATCTTAGCACAGTGCACGAGCTCCGTAGCACCGACGAGAATCCAAAATGTGTGTATATACGAGTACATATTTTTGTGGTGGGTAGGTTTCTAGATATGAAAGAGCACGGTAAGGAAGAGAAATAATTTGTTACACCCTTGAATTTTTTGTGTACCAGTTTAAATAGTTTTTATTTTTATATTTCTGTTGTTAATAGAATGTAATAGAACATCTTTCCAGTAAACGATGTTGATCTAGTTCGTTCATTGGAGACGTATCGTACTTTGCCGTGGGGTAACGGTAAGGAAGAGAAATAATTTGTTACACCCTTGAATTTTTTGTGTGGATTTGCTCTTGAACATTATTTTATGAAGTTTTAACAGAATTAAGAACTGAAGCTATTGATGTGTCTACTTTACATTTAAGTTCATTTTTAATTCTTGAAATTAAATTAAGCCAGTATAAGCGACGTTTTTAATACATTTAGCAACTTTCAACCAGCAAAGCAGTGTTTGTGAAATCCTTATTAATTAAACACTATTTTACTTCAAAGAATAATTTACATTCTATTACATTCTTTCTTTTGACTATGGGGTCGGTGGCTATGAGATATGGCGTCCGCCTTGAATTCTAAAGGTATCGGGTTCGATTCAAACCAAACTTTTTTTTACTGCAATTCTCACCACCCCTTCCTCCCCAAGAAGCCTGCACCGAATCACTTTATGTGCCTCTGCACTGGTTGTTTCTGTAGCTTTTTGATTTGCTGAAGTTACCAGCTCCGTACACAACTTGACATTAGTCGTCTCATCAGTTTTCTCTCGTATACCAGAGTCTCATCTCATTCTGCAACTAATCTGTCCCCTGCACTTACTCTGCACGCTCTTTGTAACCACCAACTCTCACGGACCCACACCCCCAGCTAAGCAAGTTCAACCGTCTTGTGTATTTCCTTAGGAAGGGACCAAGCTGGGGCAGTAAACAGGTAGCTTCCTGAATTACGTCCGGAAGTTGTGGTTTCCTGTGACATCTGAAGTGGTCCGGAACCATTCAAGTTCCGTACAACCTAGTTGTGTCACTCCTGTGGAGTAGTCTGCCATTGTGGAGACACTAAATCCGTGTTGTTGTTGTTGTTTTGATGAGGTGATGGGTGGAGAGCGGGCACTTAACAGTAGACCGTTATTGCCTCTTCTCGTTTCATCTTGGTCTACCCTGTTCAACCTGAAATTTGGTTATAATTGGGGTATTTAGTGTCATTTTATTTTTTTAATTTTGTATCCAATTTAAATAGCTATTGTCTTTAGCAGTTGCTGATTTTAATTTATATTAGTATTTGTCCATTTTATTTTCTCTTTTGTATTGTTTCTTGATAACTATTGTCCTTTACACTTGGTTTTACTTTGTATTAGTATTTGTTCTTTTTGAGTTTTTTTTATTTAATACCTTGTTGTCTTTCCTTGTCCTATGAGTAGTTAGTAAGTTTTTTTATTTTGTGTGTTTTTTTTTTTTTTTTTACTAACCTTACACTAAATCCGTGGTCGTGACAACATTATTTTATAGAACAGTGGTGCGCATCTCATTGGTCAATGGCCACAAGTAGCCACTTCGTTAAAAATGCGTGACCAGTTTGATTTATGTGAAACGAATTATTATTTAATAAATATTTTGGCAATTTTCTGAATTTTTGTATTAGTGTTATTGTTGATCAGAATCGACATCACAGCACTCCAGGAAAACCCGTAGGTGCTCAGTCTCCCTCAGCAAATGTCGAAGGACATGAATGTTAATTGTTCCTGTAGCGCGCTGGTGTACAAACGATGGATACATCATCTCATGCGTCCATCTCTGCTAGCCTTACGTTTGATGCCAAATAATTCCAACAGTCTTAACCTTGATGATTCATTTATTGCAGTGTCATTCTCTAACAGGTGATCATTAATTGTTCTCAGTATCTCTCCCTTATCCATGTCCAGTGTTCCCACTATAGGTGCTCTCGGGGCTAGTCTGTCTGCTCTCTCATTGCCGCGTACACCTGCATGACAAGGGCATTAGATCCACACCAGTTCCTGAAGACTCGAGTCTTCTGTGGATGTTTTCAATTCCTGCCGTATCCATCCATTCTGGACCTACCGAAGCATGGACTGAGTGTCTGACACCATAACTGCCCTAGATGATGGAGTTTCAGACAGGCACCTCAGAGCAGCAGGAACTGCCTCTACCTCCATTCTCCTACTGGAGGTTGTTTTCATGTAAGCTCCGCCATGTTTAGCGACGACCCTCCATTATTGTATGATCGTACGTCATTGTAAGATTGTTTATCCAATTATTTATCCACGGCGTTAAAATAAAAGAATATAAATAAAAAATGAGTACAGGTATACCTCGCTTTGAGAGCCGCGGTAGCATAGAGGTTAGTGCACTAGCTTCCTAGCTGTGGCCTATGGTTCGATCCCCAGATGAGGTGGGATTTTTTTTAGGCCGCAAACGGCTCCTGGGTAGACCCTGCCCCAACTGGGTACCAGAGCAACTTCTGGGAAGGTTAAGGCGGCCGGCGTGATGCTGACCACATCACCCCTAGTGTGCCGATGGTCAAGAAAATATGGGCCTAACACCATATTCCCAATGTGCCTCAATGGGCGTGTAACGGGATCCTTTTGTTATACCTCGCTTTATTTCGCTTCGCAGATATTGCGCTTTTTTTTCAAATTATTCATGGTTATTTATTAGAACGTGCCTTCTTCTTCCGATAGATTTTGGCTCTTCACCAGCAAAAAGATTACGATTCGCTGAAGGCTCAGATGATGAAGAGTAGCATTTTTTTAGCAATAAAGTATTTTTTATTTTACAATACAGTTTTTTTTAAGACCTAGCGCTATTGCACACTTAATAGACGTAGTGTAAACATGATTTTAGGCTTTTATGTGCACTGGGAAGCAACAACAACAAAAATGGGTATGACCCGCTTTATTGCGAAATTCGCTTTATTGCGGTGGTCTGGAACCGAACCCGCAATATCTCAGAGGTATACCTGTAAATACTTTCATTTTTCACCGCGAGAAGCTTATGTTTTATAATACTGACATGACCGGATCAGTAATCAGGCTGCAAGGTATTTTATATTTGGACATGCGCCCTAATATAACCAATAGCCTCTGTGTCTACATCAAACGATGCGCGCCTCGCCAAAACGAGGCAAAATGTTATTTATAAAAAAATCTGATGGGCTGGGCACAAAGATAAATGTAAACACTGCAGACGACTCACGCCAGCCGCGAGCTTCTCAGTTGTTTAAAAAATTTTTAATTTATTTTGGTAGCTCATGAAATAAAAGCAAAAATGACATGTGTTCGATTTCAAGCTACGGTATCTTGACATGGTGAGAGACACCGCACCCCCAGATCGTTTATTAAAATAAATTTGTTAGCGAACATTTTTCTGTTTTCTGTCAAATTCAGGCGGTGTGCACAAATTATTCGTCATCATTTTCCTGTTTGCTCTCTATGAAACATGTAGTCACCTGACAGGAAGCCCGCGCAAAGCATTCACACGCTCTAGCAGCACTGGTTTCTATGGTAATCTGTTTTACATGATGAGGTTGTCAGCTACATGCACAGCTTTATGCTAGTCGCCTTGTACGACATGCCTTAGGGAGAAGTAGTTATATTCTGTCTGTTAGTGTTAGCAGAGTTCACAAATAAATTTATTCTGCGAAAATGTTAAACAAAAAATATACGAATATTGTGGTCATTTCTGTGGTTGATTAGCCACGGAAATGGCTGGGGAGGGGGTTATTGCACAAACCTGCACTAGAAGAATAGAATTGTGACGCAAGCACTTGTATGATGTGCTTCTTTTTTTCTTGACGAGCGAGAACGGAGGCAAGATATTATCAACATCTTGATTTGCGCTCCTTATGGAGCACAGAGCCACCTGCAGCTTGTCACCTTGTAGGTAGCCTCCACCAAACATTCACACGCAATTACATCTATGGTGTCTGTGACGATTTGAATTACACGATGAGGTTGTCGACGCCCATGCTCTATCTCATATTAGTCGACTTGTACGACATGACTAAGGGTGTAGTAGTCCTGTTCATTCCTTTGTCTCTTCAGAGACCCCTGGGAAGTACGCGGGAGGGAGGATGAAACATTTGCTAGAGACAGAGAGAGAGAAAACAAAGCCTACCTAAGTGGACTAATGAGAGGCCAAGAATCTCTTTAGGAACTTCATTTTACGCGTGTTACTTTAGTGTCGTGTCGTGTGAAAGTACAGTATTCACGTTTAAACGAATAAGGAGGGGAAACCTGAGGCCTGTAAACAGTAAATAAATAACACACAAAGGTATGTGTCAGGCACTCGTTAGAAATAAAGAAGTAGAAGGCTAGACAACAGAAAAACACCAGAAGTGATTGGCTTACCGGCAATCGAACCCAGGACCTTCCGAACGACAACATCGCCTAGCTACGTGAGCAAATCGTAAATATCCTCGCTGCCAAATAGGCACCACAAAAAATAGTGCTTGGTTGACATAGGTCATTAGCACGATCTCTCCACGTAATACTAAATACTGAATGTTATTCAGTAAAGAATGGAATGCGTAACAATAATCGTTATTACTTTTTTTTTTTTTTTTTTTTTTGTCCTGTGGAGTTTGTTGGTTGTACCAAGGTACCAAAAACAACCAGTAAACAAACACCGTAGGAAAAACATTAAAAATAAATATAAAACCTTAGTAAATTGGGTTGAGAATATTATTAAGTGTTTAAGTCTTCTATACAACAAATAAGATTGTTTTACATCGAGTAAATTGCAAACACAAGCCAATCCGACTATAAGCAAACGGCTGTTGAGAGGATAATAAATGCTATCATGGCGCTTTATGCGGCACGGGCAGTGATGCCACAGCTGGGTATTTCTTACTAGATCTGGGTTTTTGGGCTTCCGTCTGGGTATCTGGGTAATTTTTTTCAAAATCTGCATTAATCTGGGTATATTTGACAATTGGCATTTACAATGTATGTATATTCTGTGCACTGAACATTATATGTATATTATAATTAAATGTCAAAGATTATGTGCTATCTATTTTTTATTTCACTTAAATTTAGTTCTTGTTTTTAACCACGTCAATGACGTTGTTTTTTTGACTCGTTTACATCAGCTCAAACTGGCATATACATTGTGTTGGGGAAAAAAAGCTATTACAAGTTTTTCGTCAAACCAAAAGAGCCCTGTCTCCAAGATAAAATTGCTAAAGCGGAGATACTGTTGTCGGCTTTCATGGCAGAACATAATACTCCGTTTTCTCAAGCTGATCATTTGATTGAATGTTGCAAGCAGATGTTTCCAGACAACACAATTGCTCAAAAAATGTAGTTGTTTCAGAAGAGAGCCTTGATCGTCTGTCTGATCAATGGCGAGAACTGGCATCGTACCGAAAAGATTTTGGACATCTAGTGGATGAGGATCCGCCCACATTCTGGCTGGACTGTAACAAGTAAAAGATGCTAATAACCAGAAGAAATTTGATGTTTTGGCTGACCTCATGTGCACGCTTATGGCACTACCTCACTCCTCGGCATGCGTCGAAAGAGTGTTTTCGAAGGTTAACTTAGTTAAAACTAATCAAACCAACAAGCTTTTGTGTGAAACAGTTTCCAATCGAATACTAGCCAAGCAAGCAAGCAGTTGCCAAAGATGGAGTTTGTCATAAGTTTAATCCTAGTAAATGCGTGGTTGAAGATGTGCGTGAAGGACGTTGTCGGCAGAGATATGCAAAGATTTTGGAACTTCACAATCAAGATTCCACGTTGTCAATTCATGCATATGATCTTGACGAAGGAGAAGTTGTCGACATTAATGCCGAGTCTCTGACAAGTGACATTTTTCAACAGTAACAAGTTACAACTAACATTTTATATTTAATTTGAGGAACATTTTGTTAATGTAACTAATGTAGGTATATTACTGTTAAAATATCTCATTTTCAAGAGTTCATATATTGGGGTGTTATTAAAATCATTTTTATTTAATTGTGAATTTTTGGTAATAAAAAAAATAATAAAAATGAAGAAATACATAAAAATTTATAGCACACAGATTATTTGTGCTAAAGATGAACATAAAAGATTATGTAAACATCGTCTATCCCGTGTATTTGAGGCATAAAATAATCTGGGTATTTCTGGGTTTTTTTAAGAAGAACATCTGGGTTTATCTCTAGAACTTGAGTGGCAACGCTGGGCACGGGGTAGAAAGAGTTGTTAAGGCAGTTCGTTAACAGGGTTCTTTTTCTTCTTTCTTTGATCCTTAGCCGCCAACCGTCAAAGCAGTCAGTGACCATCACGCCTTGTGGCGTCTTGAAGGGCAACAACAAATTGATTCCACTTTGCTCGGTCGGCGGCCATCCTTCGTACAGTGCCCCAACTCTGGTTCATTCTTTGCATCTCAGCCTCCACAGTCCTCCGCCAAGTTGTTTTTGGTCGGCTTCTCTTTCGTTTTCCTTCAGGGGTCCATAGCATAGCTGTTCTTGTGATGGCATCGGGGTCTCTTCTGAGGACATGGCCAACCCAGCTCCAGCGTCTGCCAGCTATGATGGTATGCATGTCCTCTTGCTTGCTCCGAGTAAGCAGATCTTGGTTGGTGATGGTATTCGGCCAAAAGATTCGGTGAATTTTTCTTAGGCATGTTGTGTGAAAAGATAATTTCGACATTTCCTTCTCTGTAACTCTCCAGCATTCCGCACCATAGAGAAGCACAGAAAGCACTCAGCTCTGATATAATCTTAATTTTGTCCTTGTGCTGTACTGAGAGGACTTCCAGATGGTGTTTAGACTAAAAAAGGCTGTTCTTGCTTTGTTCATTCTGTTGTTGATGTCTTTGCTTGCTCCGCCGTATGGTGTCACTATGCATCCTAGGAATGTGGAGGTGTCTGTCTGTTCCAGTTGCTGATTCCTTACTGATATGGGCTCAGGGTTGCTCACATTGAGCGTCATGACCTCTGACTTCTTTAGATGGATGTTCAAGCCCACCTGCTGGCTATACTTATTAAGTCTATCCTTTTTTTCCTGGATGTGTTGATGTGAATGTGCTAGTAGTGCAATGTCATCTGCATATTCCAGATCTTCTAATGTAGAAAATGTAGTCCATCTTATTCCTCTTGGACTGCCCTCTATTATCTGGAGCATCACCCAGTCTATGACTGTTAAAAATAGAGTGGTTGATAAGGGGCATCCCTGTCGTACTCCTGTCTTCACCTCAAAGGTTAGGTTGCCCTGCACAACGCTACACATAAAGTTGGCATAGAGGCTTTTTAGTTAACAGGGTTAACCGGATCTTATATTAAAAAGGCTTGTAACGGAATGCAGACAAAATTTTGTTAAAATAAAAAAAAAGGTCAAATAAGTGCATTGTAACAAAGAAATATTTAAGACCAAGGGATATATTTTTATGGAAATATGCCCCAGTATAACCTATGAATCTTGTGTCTGGATTGAAAACAACCTGTCTCGTGACATTCAGGAAAAAAATCAGTGTAATCAAATATGCAGTCCTTTTAACTGGATGACAGTGACATGTTTTACATTAAAGTACCTGTTCCAATGTTACGTGCTGTATTTCTTTCTTTCAAATGAAATCGCCTTTAGAGTTGGTTTTCGCGGGCGATTCGGTGACGTCACTAGGCGCGAAATCAAGTCCAGCACTTAGATAAGAATCGTCAATTCAAATGTGAAGAATGGCTCTAAAACATGGAGAACAACAAAAACAACAAACAAAAAGCTACTCACTTTCATAAATGGGTGCTTGAGTAGAATAGAAGGCTTGAATGGTGGGACATGGTCACTAATGTGGAACTGATGACAAGAACCAGACAAGTACTAATGGAACAAGAGATGAGAAGAAGACGCTGGCGATGAACTGGGCACACAATGAAGACGCCTTTTGGTAACATTACAAGGCAGTATTTAATCTGGAATCCCCTAGGGTATAAGAGGCAGAGGTAGCCCCCCCCCCCCCCCCCCCCCCCCAAAAAAAAAGCACGGATAAGAGAACTGGAGACAGACATGAAGAAGACAGGAAAAGAACATGATGTGATGGCACATGACAGGGGATTTTGGCGGGTTTTTGTTGAAGGCCTATGCTCCTTGGAGAGCTAAAGGGTATTGACTGATTGACTAGGCGCGTTTGGATCTACCAATGTGATCGCTATAATTATGTTTACTTATTCCCTCAAGTAGTCTGTTATTTGGGCGGGCATGAATTCCAATACCTTGTTGGTAGAAGACGTTTGATTCTGATTGGTACTGTCTCAGGCTGATTGAAAAGTCTTGGTACTGTCTCAGGCTGATTGAAAAGTCTTGGTACTGTCTCAGGCTGATTGAAAAGTCTTGGTACTGTCTGAGGCTGATTGAAAAGTCTTGGTACTGTCTCAGGCTGATTGAAAAGTCTTCAGTCGTATTTTTAAACTGCTATTTATTCACTCCTATCAAAAACAAGTTTTATGAAACAAACATCAAAATGAAAAGAATTGTTAAGTTAAATTTTATGACATGAAACGTCACATCAGCTCAACTTTAAGATCCTGCTTGTTCAACACATGATGTCATATATTTTTTTATCATGAACTAAAAATACAAAATAACACTTGTCAAGTGGCGGCGGTTATTCCTCCTTGTTTTGACCCATATATGCAATATAAACATGTAACATGCTTTGCCTTGTCGTCTCCTGACTTGTGGTCAATGGAGCATGAAAGAAATTGAAAGGCTTGGGTGTTCAGTTCAGCTTTGACAGTTTCCATATTTTCCCGAAAATGCACCATGAAAATATTGCAAGACATGTTTGTTTTTTTTTTTGCTGTGCAATGCGCCCCATTTCCGTATTTTCCCAAAAGCTGATGGGATTGTTTATTTATTGGTTACAAACGTTTCATTTAGAAAACTCGATGTATGAGGGTTATGTGCTACTATTACTCTCTAGAACTGCAGTAGATCATCATTGCTCGTGCGTTACCAGGGGCCCAAAAGATGAAAAAAAAAATAGTAACACTTTATACTACCATGCATCTCGCAGGAGTCGACTAAGGAGGGTCAGCTTTGTGGTGAGATCAGTGATACAATTGATCAAAATTTCATTAATATTTAACTAAAGAGTTAAAAAGTAGGAAAAACTATTACAAGCCCGTGTTTGTTGCCCGACATCATCATTGATGCCTGGTGGCGAGCTGTATGTTAAAAAGTGTTCGCGCTAAGAAAAATGGAAAGCCTATCCCAAAACCCGCCCGCGTTTTCGTCACTCCGTCTTGAAAATTTGTAATCGACATGAAACAGTTTGCGTGTGGCATACGGGTTTCGCTTGGTAGAGCGATAGAAAAGGGGGAGGACAGAGAGTGAGAGAAGAATAAAACCAATGCTTTTTATGAATCTAAAAATAAACTAATGTATTGTATCCACGTCGCATAGTAACCGAGGTTTGAAGGCTATTGCCCGCCACTTCGTTAGGCTAGACAATGTAACTAAGATTCAAATAACCATTGGGAGAAGGGGAAATGAGGGTAGAACGATACTGAAAGTGAAAACTTAGAATGACTTTAGTTATACAGAATAAAAGGATGGTTAGACAGATAGAATTGATATTATTACAATATATCAAATCCTCCATAGTCCTCACAGGAACTTAGATGAATTTTAGAGATAGAGTTTATTAATATTATGGTTCAGAAAGAGAAAACCCAAAATGCATGGAAAAAGACAAAAATGTTAACGACACTAAAGACTGACATAAAACTTATATAGACTGATAGGTTATAGTCTTCTGACCAATAATATGTTTCGATATCGGAAATCGCTCAATTAATAACTAAGATATTGTAGAAATAGTATATATGTTAGTACAGTGTGACAAACGGACGATCGTTCTTGCTTATTTTATTGGTAACATTTTGGGACGCAATTTTGAAAAAGAGGCATAGGAGTGATTCAATTTGATTGGTTAACACTATGAGGAAGGGAGAGGCAGAATTGGTAGCCCAAAATCTAAACATATTTTTGCATTGGCATAGCTAAGGCAGACTGACCAATGGACTACGAGACACATAGTATGTTTGGGGTTTTGTTTTTGAAAACTAAATTCAAAATTTGGTAGTCGCCTGATTTCATTGGCCAGCCCAAATTTATGTTAGCAAAAGCTTACAAGGCTCTTGGCCATTTGAATAGAAATGTTCTGTACTAAAGTACGATGAGAACAGAAGTGTTGATTGTAAAATAAATACTAATCTAACAGTCTGGACAACGGCAGAGAAACTTAGGCCATATTTGCCAGTCATCGTTACTTGTGTTATATTTCATTGAATTTGTGGTAAGAATGATTTATTTATTTATATGCCTTATTAAAACTGCAAAAAGCTAGATACTGCTATTGGGAAAAGTGAAGGACATGCCGGGAGCAAAAATTATTGAGTCCTTAAATTGAACTGTATTTGAATGTTGTATAGTGTTCTGATTATTATTATTATTATGATTATCCCTATTTATATTGATTTGACAAATGTGATGCCACTTTCTCATATCGTCAGTTGTTCATATTATTTGGAATTGAAAACAATATATATCCTAATTATAACCCATCAGAGGTTGAACGGGATATCTTTTTTTTTTAATCATTAATTTAAAAAAACAAAAAAATTAGTAATCCTGTTATACCATTTCAACCCTTCTGTTCTACGCGTGCACCCATTTATGAATGTCGATGGCTCTTTTAGTTAATGTTATTGCTGTCCTCCATGTCTCAGAGCCATACAATAGGACTGACTTGGCATTTGATTTGAAGATTGTTATTTTAATGTTGGTTATGATTTCTCTTTATCTCCATATATTTCTAAATGCAGTGAAAGCTCCTCTTGCTTTTTATTATTCCAATTTTGATATCATTGCCTGTCCCTTCAACTTTGTCTATATTACTGCCAAGATGTATGTATGCTTCCACATCTTGTAGTGGTGTTTCTTCAAGTTCAATCTTGATATCATTTCATGCATTTATTTACATTATTTGTGCCTTTTCCCTGTGTATTTTCAAATTGAACAATGCCGGTTGCAAAACAAGAAAATGGGACACGCTGATGGAAAATAAACAGCTAGCTTTTTCCTAGAACTGCTATAGATGAAACTGCAACTAGTGCTACTACTCAGAGCTTATCGCGGCCGACGACGAACGCCGGTTGCCGCTTAATTCCCAGAAGCGAGATAATATGAATCACATTTTCGGGACTTCCCAGATAAAGACCTTGACCTTCACATATGTTCATTAATTAATTCATTTATTCCTTACTTTTCGAGAGCACAGACCTCCAACAGACACCTGTCCTGTTATGTTCAAGGTCTTTCGTATCTTCTATATATCCCTTTAAATGTATATCTGCGATTTCCTTCGTCCGTTAGATCATATCTATGGTCTAAATATTTCGTAGATGATGCGGTGTGAGTCAGCCATCCAGGCTGCTTTCGATTTCATCTGGATCGCCATCATAAGTCTCATTTATAGATTACCTTCTTCCGCTCTGGATTGATGAGTTTAATCTGAATTACTTGCTTTGAATGGCTTGTTCAAGTTGTTTACTTTTTTTTGTAACCATCCTTATGCCCAACTGTCCTTAATCGTATTATAAGCTTTGCATGATAGAGTAAAGCGGTACTATTATTTGCCCCCCCCCCCCTTTTTTTTTTCGAGTCCCTGTAATACTCTGGCGCCACTTTGTTTTGCTATAAAATAATATTGAAAATCGCCGGCAGCTAAAGCTTTTTTTTAATTATAAATGCTGCTAATTGCCACATTTGGATGTTTGCAAATACACCGCTTCTTCGAGGCTAACTATTATATTTGTCAAACACAATTTGACCATTTCCTTTAATGTACCCTAGATCTAAGCTATTGACATTGAGCAAGGGAAGATGGCACCATTATCCCGTCTCCCAAATAGTGGGCTTTGCACTAACTTATGAACAGGACCGGGGGAAATCAATAAAGCTTGTCGCAGACACCGTGGGTAAGAAATTTGGCTAATAGCATTTACAGCATGGGAAAACCCGTTACTTTCCAAGAACCGTCAAAGCGAAATAACTACTAGTACTAATATGAAACACATCTTGGTTCAGCATTTTCCTTATTGTACTCTAGATCTAAACAGTTGACAGTGGGTCGTCCTGGAGGTCTGGATCCCTGGCTTTTGGTTTCCTATATTTGTCGTGGTAGCCGATCTTCTGCTATCCTGCAGACATGGCCAAATCAGCGTAATTGGCACTGTCCCACTTTGGGTCTGTAGGGGCTGGGTTTTGAGGCAATGACATATCGTCTGGTTGCGAACCATGTCTCTTCTATTTACACAACGAAACCTCTACTAGTAATGTTGTCACTCACAGCTTGATGCAGTATTTTCCTTACCGTACCCTAGATCTAAGCTCTTGAAACTGAGCAACAGAAGGTGAAGCCTGTATCCCGTCTCCTAAATATTGGGTATTGCACTCTTTGACTCCGGAACAACGTTGGTCAGCTTTGACGCCCGTGCCATAACAACGATGAGAGCCTTTTTTTTTTTAGTTTATCAATAATAAACCCCCCAAATTCACGTGTTTAACCCAGTTCATGTTTTAAAACGTGCATGATAACTTCCATGACTATTTAAGCAACCGATTTGAATATAGTTAAGCAGCGTGTATAGTGTTTTGATGTTATTATTACAATTTTTGTGACGATTTGCGTCTTTACTTTTTCTTTATAATGGCTACACATATATGCCACGCTCTCTCTCTATCTCTCTCTCTCTCTCTCTCTCTCTATATATATATATATATATATATATATATATATATATATATATATATATATGTTTATTGACGATGATTGTTTAATATTCACAGTTTGTTGTTAAATGACGGAATCGGTGCAGTAACGTGAGACACAATAAATTTAGCTAATGAGCGGGGGTGGTCCCAGCCTGGCCCATCGAAAAGCAACAGAAAATGAAAGGGAAGGAGCCGACTGTAACTGTCTTTTTTTCTTGTTGAGGTGATCACTGGCCCAAGACAGTTTACATGTTGTTAGATGTGTAGTGCGAGCGTATGATGAGTTGAGTGTGGGTGCGAATGAAGACGCGAATGTGTTTAGGCTCGTATAGATGTAGATCCTGCAACCCATACTCTCACATGCAGTAATCAAGGATGCTTTGACACTGCAGGCATGTTTCAAGACATTTATTGACGGGAACACACATAATATCAACAGGAACAGTCAGTGTAACAAGGTCATGCTGACCTGACATCGATAGGTATACATTTGGCATTCAAAAAGGTAAACATCAGAATAGACGTGCATGGTCAATAGCAAAGTTCTTCAATAATGACAGTTCGTAGCGTCGCCCTTGGCGTCTCTGACTAAACGCGTCAGATGCCTTAGTTACCTTGACACACAGGTGCAACTTGGCACTCCCTGCCAATTGCACATATCAGGCTGTAGTATAATAGCCGGAAGCACAGGCCTCGTCCTAACGTCGGCCGTGTACTTCTGTTAAATAGGTTATCATCAACCCTGCAGTAATACTTATTGTAGATAGAAGTTCCGCCAATCTGCGGCTCCCACAATATATCTTCGTCACTGGATTTCTGGACAATATAAGACTAACAGTCTTGGATGGCTACCTCGAGCACAAATATATAAGTTCTGAAATGGCGGATCCGTGAACTGCTGTTCACCCTAGGTAATCCTTTACATGTTCTGCCACCGAAAAGCGTAATAATGCATAAAGGTCGGTATTACCTGGTAAATGAATCCTCAGAACTACACAAGGAATTCTGTCGTCATCCCGACGCACAGAGATTCACTGGGGAAAACTGCCATAGCAGTTACTTCGAAGATTCTCCCCGAAAACCAATGGACTCTTGGTCCCTTCAGAAAAACAGGACCTCCCGGCTTCCCGGAAGTATATCTCACTCCCGCTTAAAAAACCTTCCCATAGGCCCACGCCGAACTGTCAACCTCTGACCCTAAAGGTCAAACACAATGAATGAATAAACAAGGGAAGACAACCCTAATCAACCTGACATCGCAGGTAAAGACACAATTATACTTATGATACAAACATAAGCAAATAACTTGACAGATGACTCCGTCGAAAATGACAGCAACATTACTACCACCCCCCTGTAAAAAAAAAAAATGCAATTTTTTTTTTTTTAATATGTTCATGAGCAAGATAGCACCAGTATCACTTCTGTGCTCATGCAAACAATGAACCTAATATCAGGTACAATAGAAGAGGGTACAAATCATCTCCCAACATAGGAGAAAATATTTCCTTTAAGCCAAACAAACTAAGGGATACCATTCAAGAAACCTAAGTTGCTGGCAATACCAATCATATATCAAACATTACTAAATAATATAATCATAGCAATATACAAATGTCAATGCTATTTTAGCAACATATCACTGATGGATGGACAAAATGAAATTTGTTAAATTATCTAAACATCATCCAAATACATTTGTATTACAACATATTATGATATTAAGGACAGACCTAAGTCTGAAAATATATCAGGAAAAACTAGGACACAAGATTTAACTGGAATCATGTGGGCATCTAGACAATATGTCCGCCATCACATTATCCGAACCACGGATAGCTCGCACCGTGAAATGGAAAGGCTGAAGAGCAATAGCATAACGAGTAGATCTCGAGCTCTTCAAATCCTTACTTTGCATAGCCGTAAGAGCTTTTTGGTCGGTTTCCATAAAGAAATGCGCGCCCAGAAGGAACCTTTGTAGCTTAAGAATGGACCAAACCATAGCCAACAATTCACGGTCCAAAACCGAGTAATTCCTTTCTGCCGCATTCAGCTTCCTAGAAATATACATTACAGGATGCAGAGTTCCTGAATATTCCTGCATTAGTGCCGCTCCAATGCCAGTGGAAGAGGCATCACTACGAAGGACAAAAGTCTTATCAATCGTCGGTAGTCTTAAGATAGGATGAGATGAGAACAAATTCTTAACCTGATCCAATGAAGATTGGCATTCTTGGGACCAACGCACCATATTAGGAGAACCTTTTTTCAATAACGTTGAAAGTGGTGCCATAATGGAGGACAGATTCTCAATGAATCTTCCATAGAATTGTATCAATCCCAAGAGACTACGCACTTGCTTTTTTGTCTTCGGAACCGAGATATTTAATATCTTTGAAATGTTTTGGTCCTCTGTCTTCAACAGACCATGACCAACTCGATGACCTAGGAAGGAAATTTCACTAAACCCAACAAAAGCTTTAGAGGGTTTAGCAGTCAAACTATGCTCACGTAGAGTAGATAGCAATTCCTTCAGACCCACATAGTGTTCTTCCCAAGTATCGCTGAAAAGACAGATGTCGTCTAAATATGCAATGACATCTGCACGATCTGATAGAATTCGTCGCATCATGCGCACGAAAGTCGCTGGGGCGTTCATAAGCCCGAAAGGCATAAAATTCCATTGAAACAGACCCCTAGGTGTCGAAAAAGCAGTGAGAGGTTTGGCGTGTTCTGTCAATGGGACTTGCCAATAACCTTTCGACAAGTCTAGTTTAGTAAAGAATTTAGCTTTAGAAAGTCTAATAAGTAGATCATCTAATAACGGCATAGGTTCAGCATCGAACTTCGTAACTTGATTTAATTTGCGATAATCAACGCAAAGACGTATGTTATTGTCTTTCTTTCGAACAATAACTATCGACGAAGAATAAGCTGAAGTGGATGGTTCAATTATTTGTAGTTGAATCATTTCATCCAATTCTTTCTCGACTTGTGCTTGAAAATGAATAGGTATTGGGTATGGTCTTACTCTGATCGGATTACGATCAGTAAGTATGATGTCATGTTCTATGACATCTGTGTGTCCAGGAATGTCGGTAAGGACATCCTGATATGATTGTAACGTAGAGGATACTTGACGTTGTTCCTCAAAAGACAAGTTAGAAGAGACTGTAACGTCTCTCCACGATTCCGTTGAAATAAGTGGAATCGTAGGAAGAGGTAAGTTCACGTCAGAAAAAATAGTTTCCTCATCCTGTATAACGGACAGGGATGAGATGTGACCATGTTGAACTGGAGAGTCGTCCGTCGCCTGGAAAATAGGCTGTAAATAGTCTGGACGTTCAATAAACTCTGTTAACATATTTATATGGAAGGTTTTATGCCTTCCATCCACATCGACAATATAGTCGACATCAGAAATTTTCGAGACTATAGTGTATGGACCCTTCCAAGAAATGAGAAGTCTATTCTCTCTTGAGGGCAGTAAGACATATGCTTTGTCTCCAGGACAAAGTTGACGTAGGCGTCTTTTCTTATTAGCAAATCGCCTAGCTTTTTCTTTCGCAAATTCGGAGATGAAGTTGCTAACCTGCACGATTCGATAATCTTTTCTCTAAGAGCTATAACATATTCATATGACGATTGTGTATCATCGTCAATATTATCGGAAGTTATCAAATCGTGTAACAAGGACATTGGCCCGCGCGGTTGCGCGCCAAAGACAAGTTCGAAAGGAGAAAACCCTGTATGCTCGTTGGGAACCTCTCTATAGGCAAAGAGGACTGCAGGTAAAACCCTGTCCCAATCTTCAGGATGATCCTCCGTTATCTTGCCAAGTAAGTTCTTTAGTGTCCTGTTAAGACGTTCTACCAATCCATTGGACATTGGATGATAAATACTACTGAGAGACCTTTTAATGTCTAGCGTAGCCATTACCTGAGACATAACGTCCGAAATTAACTGAGTGCCGTGATCCGACAGTATTTCTCCGGGGAATCCCAGACGAGAAAATACGAGCCAAAGAGCATCAGCGATATCGACAGTTGATATGCTCTTCAGAGGAATAGCCTCTGGCCAACGCGTGCACATGTCCACGCAAGTGAGGATAAATTGGTGTCCTCTGGCTGACTTAATTTTGAACGGACCAATGATGTCTATAGCCATTTTCTGAAACGGCCGAATCGGAATATCTGCAGCCTGAATAGGAGCAGCATGTCTCGGACCCCTAGACTTGACCTCTTGACAAATTTTGCAAGATCGGCAATAAATTCGGATGTCTTTATTCACGAATGGCCAAAAGAATGACGCAAGGACTCTAGTTTTAGTTCTGGAAAAAACCCATGTGTCCCGCACACTGAGAATCGTGTGCATGCCGAAGAATTAAGGCTCTCATACACTTAGGCACAAGAATTTGCGAGTGCATAGACTTGTCCGAGTGTTGTACCATTCGTACCAATATACCATTCTTCATAGTGATATACGATTTGTGATTCGTATTTTGATTGGGATCCCCTTTCTTTGCAAGAAGGAAGTATTTCTTCAAAGAAGGATCCTCTTCTTGACGTTTAACAAACGAGTCATGGGAAATCACCAAGTGCTCGTCTTGGCTATCAACTTCATTACTATTATAAGATGAAGTTGGGGGATTAAGAGCTTGAGCTCTTGTCACCACTGCATTGACCGTTTGAATGTTTTTTTCTTCCCAACTAGAAATTTGTTGCGGGGTGCATTCCTTAACCCCATGAATACGACCGATTATAAGATCCGCAATAGGATTAGGAAGAAGACATGCATGGACATCTCCTGTGAAGAAAGGAGTGTCAATCCTAATAATAGCAGTAGGATAGCTTTCCATAGTACCACCAAATGTAACACATTTGATTGTTTTTCCCGTGGCACAGCAAGGATCTATCAGAGACTCCTTAACCCCGACGGTAGTACATCCCGAATCGAAAAGTACTGAGACTAGCCTATCATTTATTAGACCTTTATGTAAGATGAGAGATCCTCTCCCATCATGCGCAACTGTAGCAGGTAGAGCAGGAAGAGGGTGACCACAACTTAGCGTAGATACAGTTGATGAGTCAAACAATGTTAAGCATTGGGGGCATTCAGTTGCTCTCCCAAAATCGAAAGCACAACCAGTGATAGCCCTAGAGTTACCACTATCATTTACTGTATTACAGGCTCCATCAAACTCTTGTTGCGCAGAGTTTGCCTGTTGGTAAGGTCTTTTTTTGTTAAACCTAGGTCTACCTCGATTATCATTTCCCCTGTAATTATTTCGACTATCATTTCCCCTGTAATTGTTATCATATTGCCTATTGTAATCATCATTCCGGTTTGAATCCCGGTTTCTAAATTCACCATCGTCATAATCTTGACGTCGAGAATGATTACCTCGAAAATTTGAATAGTTATTATTTGGATAGCCTTTACGAAAGTGTCTCAAATTATTACCACTAAAATTACGAGAACTACCATCTTGTCTCCACTGCATAGACGAAGAACCATCATGTGTTGGATTACTCCGCTTCTGAGTGTAATTTTGATTACTTCCCCTATTCCAATTTTGTTGAGCACCCTGAAATTTTTTTCTGAAATTAGGGCCATATGGTGTTGCCGAAGCAGCTGGCAACCCTTCTTTCACTTTAGAATTGCTAACTGTAGCATGGGGATGTGCTGTGGCATACTGACAACAGTATTCCTCCATTTCTTTTAAGTTTTTAGGCTTACGCTCATGAAGGAATGCAAGAAAAGAATCATTAACAGATGACAAAACCTTATCTCGCAATAATAAGTCCATTAGACCTTCATATGTTTTCTCAATCTGAGACAACTCAACCCATCGTGTAAATGTACGACGTATCTTTGTAACAAAATCAGAGAAATCTACTCCATTTTCTGGCAACATTGTCCTAAAACGAAGACGATAGTCTTCTTGTTTTAATTGGTATTTCTTTAGTAATGCTGCCCTGACAACATCATAATTAGTCCTCTCATGTTCGTCTATTGTCATAAGAGTAGTCACTGTGTCACCTGTAAAAAATGGCATCAGTTGTTCAACATATTTTTCCTTTTTTATGTTATGCGTATCGCACAAAAATTGGAATCTATCTAGATAATCTGCTACGTCATCCTTTAAAGGATTGAAATGAGGCAATTTAATCCTACTAACAAACTCCTTTGTCGTACTCGAAGTTGTTTGCTGAGCACCCGTACTCGCCAATTTCAATTTCTCTAACTCCAAAATTGCGAGTTTTTCATCAAGTTCCATCTTCTGTTTTCTTTCCTCATGTTCCATTTTCCTAATTTCAGCCTCAGCAGCAGCTTGAAGTTTTTTTTCCTCTGCAGCAGCTTGAAGTTTTTTTTCCTCTGCAGCAGCTTGAAGTTTTTTGTCTTCCATTTCCATCTGGAATTTTCTTTCATCAGCTGCAGCTTGAGCTTTCCTCTCCTCAGCAGCAGCTTGAGCTTTTCTCTCCTCAGCCTCTCTTTGATACCTTCTTTCTTCAAGTTCTAATCTTCTATTCTCAGCTTCTAGCTTCTTTAGTTCAGCTTCTGCTTTCAATTTAATTTCCTCTTTTTGTTTCTTTTCTTCTGACTTTAATGCAATGGCGAATTGAGCAGATGAATATTCTTCCAATTCTTTACCAGACTTACCAAGGGTCAACCCTTGCTGGATGAAGAAATCCAATGTAGACATTCTGTCTAATGAGATCAGAAACCTGAAAAAAAAAATTAAATAAATTACCTTATCCCACTTCAATGGGAGACAAGTCTGAAATGCTAGACTTGTATACTCACTTCACTTTATTTTACTGTCTTAATCTTTGTAGATAACAAGTCTTTTATCAAAGAACTTGTATAAATATCTTATATAATATTATTTAACAAACTCTATATGAAGAGCCTACCTTATCAATAATATCAAAACATGACCAAGTATGTGTATGTAGACTGTGCATGACAGTAATGTAGTACAACCAAAAAAAAAAAATACAAAGACAAAAATACAAAACAATACAAATGGCAACACTGTTTTAACCAAAAATGTGTAGAGAAATACACAAGAAAGGAGAGACCTACAGAATACAAACAAAACAAATCGACAATCAAAACTGAAAAAAACAGACAAAATATTACAAAAACAACGTTAAGTACAATTACATCACAGCTAACATCAATAGCGACCAATTGTCACTAGCAAATTTCCAAATTAAGAAAATTTGCACCTACAGACCGCTTACAGTAAGCCTCGATCAAGTGGCATATTTACCGTAAGACCCACCAACCGAAAAACCCGCAGAAAAATACACAAAACAGTAGAAGTGACATAAACATATAGCAATCAATTTCAATGTGTTGCAGAACAAGTTCAGTCACAGCTGAAACTAAAATAAATTTCTTGCTCCTTGCGAACACAGAAACGAAATGTCAAACGCGCACTGAACGTCAAATCCACTGTAACATAAAGTGGTATTCACGAACCAAAGTTACTATGACCTTCTCAAATTAGGGCTTGCACATTGAATGTTTACAATTTCACGTACTGTTTACAGACACTTGACCTCCAACAATGTAGCTTGAATACTCTGACCTAGAAAAGTCTGTTGTTGAATGAAACGTGTAACAACCCGCAGTACTGTTTACAATAGGAACCCGCCTTCTATGCAGTTATGGTCCACGTAGCAAATGCCTAGTAGTTCACTTCAGTACTTGTCTTGTTATGCTTTATGTAGCATTATAATATAAATGCTCGTACTGTTTATTTGTGTCAACCGTTGATGACCTATATCTGTCCTGTTGTAGCCAAAACTTGCAAATGTAGAATTAGCACTGTGTGTTACGGCTGTCCCGTGTGTAGCTTAGACCCACAGATCAGAAGTGTAATGTGTACTTGTCCTTCTTGTAACTTTCTCGACAAAACTGGAGACATCATACATGTAACAGCCAACCAGGAATGTAAATTTCTGGATCCATAAATGTCAACAATAATGTCAAATGCTCGCTCTGTTCTTTTTAAACCCACAGATCTGGTCCATCAGAAATGTAAGTTTCTAGGCCACATTGGCGACAAGAAATGTATTATAAGAGCCCACGTAACTGGTCCACCAGAAATGTAACTGTATTTTTTTTCTTGTTGAGGTGATCACTGGCCCAAGACAGTTTACATGTTGTTAGATGTGTAGTGCGAGCGTATGATGAGTTGAGTGTGGGTGCGAATGAAGACGCGAATGTGTTTAGGCTCGTATAGATGTAGATCCTGCAACCCATACTCTCACATGCAGTAATCAAGGATGCTTTGACACTGCAGGCATGTTTCAAGACATTTATTGACGGGAACACACATAATATCAACAGGAACAGTCAGTGTAACAAGGTCATGCTGACCTGACATCGATAGGTATACATTTGGCATTCAAAAAGGTAAACATCAGAATAGACGTGCATGGTCAATAGCAAAGTTCTTCAATAATGACAGTTCGTAGCGTCGCCCTTGGCGTCTCTGACTAAACGCGTCAGATGCCTTAGTTACCTTGACACACAGGTGCAACTTGGCACTCCCTGCCAATTGCACATATCAGGCTGTAGTATAATAGCCGGAAGCACAGGCCTCGTCCTAACGTCGGCCGTGTACTTCTGTTAAATAGGTTATCATCAACCCTGCAGTAATATTTATTGTAGATAGAAGTTCCGCCAATCTGCGGCTCCCACAATATATCTTCGTCACTGGATTTCTGGACAATATAAGACTAACAGTCTTGGATGGCTACCTCGAGCACAAATATATAAGTTCTGAAATGGCGGATCCGTGAACTGCTGTTCACCCTAGGTAATCCTTTACATGTTCTGCCACCGAAAAGCGTAATAATGCATAAAGGTCGGTATTACCTGGTAAATGAATCCTCAGAACTACACAAGGAATTCTGTCGTCATCCCGACGCACAGAGATTCACTGGGGAAAACTGCCATAGCAGTTACTTCGAAGATTCTCCCCGAAAACCAATGGACTCTTGGTCCCTTCAGAAAAACAGGACCTCCCGGCTTCCCGGAAGTATATCTCACTCCCGCTTAAAAAACCTTCCCATAGGCCCACGCCGAACTGTCAACCTCTGACCCTAAAGGTCAAACACAATGAATGAATAAACAAGGGAAGACAACCCCTAATCAACCTGACATCGCAGGTAAAGACACAATTATACTTATGATACAAACATAAGCAAATAACTTGACAGATGACTCCGTCGAAAATGACAGCAACACCGACAAAGTCATGGCGGAACACGAAAGGGGAGAACAATGAATGATGAAGAGGTGGGAGAGATGAAGAAATAGCAGAGAGCCAGCAATAAATTCAAGAGCTTGGCAAGAGAAGCCAATGGCGCTGTGTGGGAGGTCTTTGTGACACAGGTAGGCACTTTAAAAACTACTAAAATTCTGGTCCTTACATCGAAGGATGAATAGGAACAGTACAAGCCAACCATTGCCTACTATTCTAAGCTGGACAGGATTAATACTGAAGACTGATGCCGAAAAGGGACATGCATTACTCGAGCTTTATATTACTCCGACAGATAAAGGTGATAAAGCTGCCCTGCAAGAAATTAAAGTTGTGTCCTGGACAGCGACAGAAGAGGCGACATATATTTCGACATCATATCAAATATCTGCTGCCTAGCAGAGAAAGAAAAGGGTGCGACCCGGAAAAATCGCAATAAAATCAGTACAACAAATGTAACTGATTACTGCCGTAGTGAAAGAGAGATCGGAAAGAGGTCGCACCAAAATCCATCTTGTGACAATCGTAGATAACTGAGGCAAATATGTACCGTAGAATAAGCAGGTGGGGAAAAACTCCCAGTTTTCCTAGAACCGGCAAAGCGAAACTAGAACCAGTAATTTTGCTAAACACAGCTTGATTCAAAAACAGGAAATCTTCAACTCAACTGTCATGTCAGTCCTATTGTATGGCTATGAAACACAAAGAACAGCAAAAACAACACCCAAAAAAGGTACAGCCTTTCATAAATTGGTGCTTTCGTCGAATAGAAAAATTGAATAGGTATGACAAGGTGGTCACCAATGTGGAACTGATGACAAGAACCAGACAAGTGCCAGTGGAACTAAAGATGAGAAGAAGACGCTGGCGATGGATAGGACACACATTGAAGAAACGTGTTGATAACATTGCAAGGCAGTCCTTTTTCCGGATGATTCCCATTTAAAGAGAGGCAGTGGTAGACCATCACCCGTGTGTTGCCGGGGCCCGAAAGGGGAGCAAAGAATAGTAACACTGCACCCTACCACGCATGTCGTAAAAAGCGACTAAGGAGGGTTGGGCATGGGACTGTTTACCCCATCCCGTAAAAACTTCGCACAGTGGGCTGCTCACCTGCTTGCCAACCAATCTGATTACGGTAACAACGATAGATTGTTTGGTCTGTTTTTGTTCCACAAAGACGCCACTAGGCGTGGTGGAAACAGCGATAGATTGATCAATTTGTTGTTGCCCTAAGACGCCACTAGGCGTACTGGCCACATACTGCTTTGCCGGTTGGTGGCTAAGGATGGAAGAAGAAGAAGTGGTAGACCAAAAAACACATGGAGAAGAGAACTGGAGACTAAAATGACAACGATGAGGAAGATGTGGAAAGAACTTGAGCTGATGGCACGTGACAGGAAGACTTGGCGTGTGTTTGTTGAAGGCCTATGCTCCGTGGGGAACTAAAGGACAGTGAATGATTAACTGAACCCAAGATCTAAGCTGTTGAAAATTAGCCGCAGAAGATGAAGCCTTTATCCTGTCTCCAAAATATTTGATACTGTCTTGAGTTTATAGACGACGCTGATGTAAATAAGTACAGCTAGACGCAGACAGTGGGGGGCAGTAGTTTAGTAGGAGGAGTCGGCAACCAGTTAATCACGATTTACTGGTAGATCCCAGTAGATGATTTCGTAGATCTTCAGTTGACCAGGGGATGGGGGACTTTTTAAACAAGGGAAATTTCGACCTCACCTACCAGCATTTAAAGTCGCGGTGTCCCCTGGATCAAATGTACTTTTTCCGCGTTGCCAATAAAAACTCTCGAAACTGGGTACTAAGATATATTCGTGCGCTGCACGAGAGGGGAATGCGATCTTTCTTTTAAAAAATAAGATTCATCATCCCCCTTCCCCACCCCTTCTTTAAAAATTACACACACTTTATATACCGGAGATATATATATATATATATATATATATATATATATATATATATATATATATATATATATATATATATATATATATATATAAGATCTTTAGATGGCTCAGTGTTGCTAAAGCAGATCCCAAAAGTTCCTGGGTTGCCGACCCCTGGTTTAGAATAAATATGTGGGAAAAACTTCCAAGTTTCTAAGAACCGCCGAAGTAAAACTTTGACTTGTAATTTTTGTTAATATTAACAGCTAGGACACTTAGGAGAACAGTACCTTGAACTTGTGTGTAGTCATTGTGTCTCTATTTAAAATAACAGTTCACAAGTAAGCAATGTCATTACCTATTCAGCTCGCTAATTAGAATAGGCCATCAACAAGTTTATGACAAGCAGGGCCATTGATAGGACTTTATTAAGGGGGAGGGGTTTAATAATACCCAAAAAAATTTGTATTGCACTATTTTGGTACCTGTACAGTTTAATTTCTTCCGCGGGGGGGGGGGGGGGGGTGGGGGGGGGGGGCGAGAGAACAGGATAAAGGCTTCGTCTTCTGCTGCTAATTTTCAACAGCTTATATCCTGGGTTTAGTTAATCATTCAATGTCCTTTAGTTGTAATGTTTGTCTTAGTCATGTGCGAATAGATAAAGATTCTCTTGCACTACAAAGCGAGGTCACTATACTGCATATGTCCAGGGCCGGATCAAGAATTACGGAGGCCATAGGCTATTAACATATTTTGGGGCCCCTCTCCAGTCTTCTAAAAGTTAAAACTAGAAAGAAAAAAACTAATGCACTTCTGATAAACCTTTTTATTAATATATAATAAAAAAAATAAAAACTAGTGTTCGATGCAGCCTTTAGATTTTGAACCCGCTAACTTTGCCGCGAGGCGGAAGCTCTCTTACTACTCTGCCAATCGGAAGCACAAACGACAAGTATAATAATGATAAAACTAAAACTCTGAAGTTAGTGTCTTATGATTGGAAGTGACGGATTGATAATATAACCTTCGAAGACTTGGTTCTTCCCACCCAAGCGTTGTTGATCACGTGCACATGTAGAGCATGTGCATGTCACGCACGTACTGTTTTGACGTCCTTGGCCTGGAATCACGTAAACAGTATGTTGTGATTTTAAAACAAAATAACGTATTCGATTTCTAAGTTTGTAGTGCATGCTGGGGCACACTTTATCTGCACTTCGCATGTTGATATCTACTTCCACTTTGTCGTTGATGCTGCAGTCTACTAAATACAATGTTTTTTTGTTTTTTTAATTGTAGCTCCGTTTATAGCTTGTCAGAGGCAAACTGGGGATGTGATGGGCTTAGAGGTACGGCGTCCGCCTCTAGTACTAAAGATACCGGGTTTACTCCCAACACAGGGAATATAAGAGAGATCTGGTGTTCACAGTAAACAGTAGAAAAAATCTGATTGCTAAAACTGTTAATTATTGTTAATTGATGATGGTGGTAAATCCTATCGGCTGTCTATGTGGTGAGTGCCAATTTTGAAACAGCGTAACTTGCTGGATAAATCCGATGAAAACGACTGTCAAAAGTCGGGAGAAATGTTATATCTTTTACACCCCAGTGGACTGATAAAATTGCATAAATAATTCTGGTGTTTATAGTCCAGTTAAATTTACTATTAAAATGTCAGTTAGTCTCTCTGGCCGGTCCTGTTCACAACTGAACTTGGAGACGCGTAAGCCAAAAGAAGACAACTTTAATCCAATCAGTAAATGGAGAAAAGGGCCAACATAGACCGCAATGGACCAAAATATAGCCAAATAAAAAAACCGCTGGTCGCCGTTGATCAGGTCATGCCTAAGGATGGAGAAACATTATGAAAAAATGCTACTAATATATATCTACATATAAGCACATGTTGTCTCTAGCCTATTCCTATCTGGTCAGTTTTCCCTAGCGCAGCGTCTCTAGATCAGGTGAAGGTATGTGCCCTCCCCGCTCCTTCTGCGTACGCTAACAATCAGCGTACAATGTCAGTTATTATTTAATTTATTCATACGCGCACTTTAACCATTATCGCCTGTCGCTAAATAGCTATTAGAGGGTCGGCGTCGGTTTGTTTAGTCGCATGATATTTAAACAACAGTCACTTACTAAATTGCACAAAATGAAATAAACGTGAATTATATTGTCAATTGTCAGTCACCTAGCATTTTAATTCAATCAGCTAAACCGTATCTTTCTGTGTGATACAGCGGGTGGTAAAATTATCATTACTGAACAACTGGTACACAACTAGCTACGCGTTATTTTCCACTGATTCTAACACCTAGAAAATCCCAGTGAATTTAAGATGATAAACCTTTAACACTTTAATACGCTAAGCACAAATTTATATTACCAGAAATCCAGAATAAAATCACCACGAAACTATTAACACATCTATTCCCAATGGTTCTAGATACCGTGTTTAGACTCTCCGAAAAATTCTGAGCGACACTAATAACAGATTTTGGAAAGACGCAGTTTATATACCATCATGTTATTTAGATCTCTAGAGGATGTTAATTTTCACACTCTGTTTCCCAGCAGAGAAATCTGAAACTACGTTTCCCCCCAGATAAAAGGTTTACGGTCGCTCTGTTCGGCGTTGCTAACCGACAACAGAGGCTTAAATCGTGTAGCGGGCTTCCTTCTTAGATTTTCCCCGTTTCTCGAGATCACAGAGTTATCTTTCCCTGTATGTACGAACATCAAAGGATTCTCGGGGAATTTGTTTTAGCCCGTGCGGCTACTTCAAAAGAAGTCCGATGTTTCCACGTGCATCTGTCTGGTGTCTAATGATTGGCAGATCAGCTCGCGTGAGAAACTCAGGTAAACAAACCAGATTAGCTCTCCGTTAGGACTGGCAAGTCGCGGAAGTTGGTAATTTGTCTGTTTGTTTACGTCTCAAGAAAAAGAGGCGTGGATTAAAGGTGAGTAATGCAGGCTGTTAAATGCTCGACTTTGCTAACGAATCCTAGAACGCCACGAGGTCACGAAAGGCTGTCGGATACTGTAGGCTATATTTCCATTATACGTCACAACTGTGTTGATTATGATTCGTCTTATAAAATACTTAGCATATTGCGCACCACCAGGAATCGGGTTGCGCAGCACCAAATAAGCCAAAGTCAAGTTAGGAAATATTTATAAACAAGCAATAACCCGTCAAACTTGACGGGTTTTTAATTATAATGTGCTGTTTCCGTTCCCAGATGAGCAGATAGAAGTACATTCTTAGAGTGTTTATGGTTTCTTTCCATTATACAGTGTAATCAAATTGTTCATGAACACCGTCATTTGCACGTTTTTCTTTGTTGATTGTAACTATTTTCGGGAGAGTATATATAATGGAAGCAATACAAGTTTTCAACACGGTTGCATTCCTCAGCTGGGACCAACATACACACGGCGAGAATTATGTTATTTTAGATTCAATTTAAAAGTTCTTTGATGACAACATTTCGTGTGAAAGTGCGTGGATTGTTTTCAAAGAGTGTTCCCTGATAATAAGTGGTTTTCTTTGTCGAGCGCTACTAATTTCGTGAAAGAATTAAAAAAAAAAAAATCAAAGTATTTGTTTTATATAACACCCTAAGACGCGTCAACATCTTGGGACCTAAGACGCGTCAACAGTGAGGAATGCAGTTAGCGACCCATACCTAGACTGCTTGCGTCAGGGTCAGCGAACCAGAGCTGACCAAGACCCTACTCCACCTCCAAGTGGTGGTCCTGGAAACAGGCTGCATCACTGCAGTCTGGCTGAGTGGGTAGGGATCCAAGAGGGAAGGCTAACCCGGTCCCAAAAATGCCGTGCTGAAGTCGGATGTGTCGGCCGAAAGGCGCAAATATCACAGCTTCGCTGTAAACGGACACAACGCAACCAACGTCCTTTTAAGGACGAAAGAAGAAGAAGAAGATATAACACCCACGCCGCGCAAGTTGCACACCGTGCGTTGCGCACTTTTTTTTCTGGCGCCAGTTACTATTTTGAGTGAGACCGACCGACGTAACATCCATCTGTAATTATGTTAGTTGTTGTGGGATTCTTTTCTCAACCGAAGTGAAAGTTTGTCAGCGCCGTGGAGTTGATTATATATTTGTCGTACGGTAATTTAATTGGTTTATTTGGCCCAGTCTAGGTAAAGAGTAAAGGTTGACTGATACACGAGAATGTATAGAAAGTAGATTTCACAGGTGATAGGTTGAGGGAAAGATATGTCTCTGGAGTAAGTAGGTTTCTCTCATCCAGCCTATCCGTACAACTATGCTTTATTATAAGACAGTCTTTGCCTCCCTATCTAATGAAAGAACAGGTTACTCTACACACACAACAATATGTGACAACAAGAGAGCGCCAGACTATCTTATTGGCTGTCTTCCTCCTGGCCTGGTTCCATTCTAGTCCTCGGTCCTTCAAAGATTGTCTAATGTTGTCCTCCCAGCGGACTCTGGGTCGTCCTGGGGGTCTGGATCCCTGGCTGTTTGTTTCCCATGCTTGTCGTGGTAGCCGATCTTCTCCCATTCTGCAGACATGGCCAAACCATCTTAGTTGGGACTGTTCTGCTTGGGTCTGCAAGGGGTGGGATTTTAGGCCTTGACGTATCGTCTGGTTGCGTACCATGTCTCTTCTTGTTACTTCAACCACCTTCCTCAGATACCTCATTTCTGAGGTTTGGATCTGGCTTTTGTGGGTTGTAGTCATTGCCCATGACTCGCATTTATATGTCAAGACTGAGACATAGATGGAGCGGTATACAGCCATCTTCGTTTTCTTACCAAACTCTCTCTTGTTGAGGAATCCTCGATTTATGGCCTGAAAAAGTCTCCCAGCTGCTGCTTTTCGAGTGGCCAACTTTTCTTTGATGCCTCCCTGTCTGTCTGTAATAGCTCCGAGATATTTAAAGTGGTCGACCTGCTCCAAGACCTGTTCTCCCAGCTTAATCTAATGTCTTCTTTCTTCTCGTGATATCACCATGAATTTTGTTTTAGAGCTGCTTATGACCATCCCTCTCTTCTCCAGCTCTTCCTTCCAGACTTGCAGGATGGATTGGAGATGTGCCTCTGATTTAGCAATCAGGGCAACATCATCAGCAAACGCCAGCTCGGACATACATACCTGTCTGTTGATAACCAAATGATTGGTCACCAAATGTTGAAGGTGATATTTCTGATGTGGAAGATGTAGAGGTATTCAAATACTGGCACTTGAAATGTAGAGTATCACCCTCAGACACCAGAGATGATGGAGGCGTAGAAATATGGTGTCTTTGGTCTGGTTTGTGTATACATGTTGTAAGTGTGTAGCTAAACAGTTAGCAGGACAGTCCACACAGGACGTCACGTAAACACACGACGTGGAAGTCAATTAATCTGGTAACAGCTGGTTACGTTTCCAAACATTTATTTAGACGCCACAATAGTTACGATGACATTGACGATCAATCACAAGCAATGTAAATCATATCAATCAGTATAAGGTAAGGCTCCCTCAATAAATGAGCATTCAAATAAGCTGATCTCATGGATATTATAGCTTCAGCTTATTCATCAAAAATATGCGAGTTAATCAACTCTTTCCTGATACAAGTAGATCAGATATGTAGGCATGTTTAAATACCAGCCGCACGAGCATGGCGGACTATGAACTCAGTTCACGTTGACCTTCTGTGGACATATTTTATAAGTCTAACCTTCGTAAAGGCGTCTTCGCTGGCATAACGAAGTTCGAGGAACATAATATTAATTGTTCTGTGGGCATAAGTAGCCTGAACCATAGATATATTAGGCATCGAGATATCTGGTGCGCTTCTAGTAATAAAGTCTCTCCCCGCCTGACAGTGCGAAACGAGTCGAACAATGGTGTTTAACCTCACAGACTACAGGACAAAATAGGAAGAGCAGTTTTACCTTTATGTTCGAAAAACACCACAATTCCAACCGTCTCCAGACGTTAGAATTACACACATGGGATTAATATGAATAAACTTGCCATCAAAATCACAGAAGGACCTTTCCCATGATGAAAGAATACTCGGGGCCGCAAGAGCATATCTTGCCCCGACACAGGTCACATCTTGACCGAATTCTGCCACAAACTGACTGGGCGGAAGCTTGTTCAATCTACAACCAAAAGACAGACATGCGCAGAGAACCATTCCCGTGAGATCAATTCAGAAAAGTACGTAGCTATGATCCTATACTGAGAACGACATATAAAATCGAGCCTTATAAGGAAAGAAATAGCAACATTGCAGGTTGCCAACCATTTCTAAGAAAAGTAGACCTGTACGCTCCTTAAAAGGACATGAACCGAGATCGGTAGGACATTAGACCGGCAACCTTCGGTCACAAGAAAAGATAACTACACAAAGTAAAACAGTGAGTTCATTTCCCGAGTTCTATCCCTTGCATAAGGAAAAATTAGCGTACACTGTTAACGTTGCATAATTCTTATGTGTAACATATTACCGCAACCTCCCGATTAAAAAAAAATGTTTCTTTTTTTTTTTTAAATATCCAAGAGCAAGCTAGAAGCGGCTCAAAACGCACGAATGATGCGCGGATAAATAGACAAACTGCCCAACATGAGGCTAAATCGACACATGGAGTGTCACGTGAGAATATATCTCAACAGAAAAAATCTGTCTCAAAAAATATATACATATATCGGGGAGGTGCCACCAACACACATCACGCTAGCATGTAAACATAATATACATATGCAAGTGTAATAATGATCATTATCAAAAAGCGGTGTCATACTCTAATACCGCTTCAAAAGGATGGACACATGTGATAGTAAATATTACATTACTTAAACATATAATAATATTACAATACATAATGAAATAAGTTAAAAATATATGAAGATCCAGGACAAGGCGTAATGGATACAGCTTCTGTCTTGTCCTAGGTAAGTACATCCTCCATAATTCTACATGCTTGACAAGGAGTAAGGTGACTTCTCAGATCATCAATGACTTGCTGAGAAAATACAATCAATATAATTCTATTTAATAACCATTAGGATTCCTAATATACAATACATTATTATAAACTTTCGGCCCTTATATTGTCTACGTAGCCTTCTTCTGTTATACTAAAGATGGTAACAGAAGAAGATGATAACAAAGCACAATAGTATGAGTTCACATAAAGTGAGGACAGGTGTGCTAATGTATTATAATAATATAAGAGTGTTATATGTTCAAAGTATATCTGGAAATATAAGACAGAAATATTAGTTAGGAATCATGTGGGCATCTACCATCACAACGAGATGTATCAAAATTCTTATCTCTGTTGAGCCCATTGCTCTTATTTGAACTCCAGTTACCATAATTGTGATTGTTATTTACCTTATAATCAAAATTACTATTACGTGGATTTTGTTGTTTCCAAGAAAAACTATTATAAGGTTGGTAACCTCTATTAAAGTTCCTATAGTTACTGGGACCAAAAAGTTGAGCACCATCGAATTGCCTCCAGTTCTTTGAAGAAGAACCATTACGTGAAAAAGGAAGATTACCACGTGATAAATGCCCTTGGCGCTGTTCATAATCACGCTTATCTTTCCTAGCAAAATTGTTGTTATTTTTCCCTGTGTCACTGCTCAATAGGTACATCGTACTGTCTGAGCTGAGTACGATGGGTACTAACAGTTTTGCTTTCTTTTACCAACTTATAAGGAATCTGAACATTCGATTCACGGTTTCCCTGAGGAATCTTATCATGACACTTATCAAAGTCCTCACCGTGATCCAAACTTGATTTACCTTTGGCCTGCCGCCAACTCCCATTAGAGGCAGTATCGTTATCACGTGGGAAACCATATTTACCACGAAACGATTTGTTGACATATTGTTTAATGTTACTGCTGGCATCGAGTGCATGTCGCTGACTCTTTGCATTAACATATCGACCATCAGCTTTATGTCTAACTTCATTGACCTTGGTAGCAGATAATATCTTATTGCACAAAACAATATCTAATAAGCCGTCAACTCTTTAACGAAGTTTTGTAACTTCTGCTTCTGCAATAGTTTTCTCTCTAGCAACAGCTTTGTATACTCTCTCGTTGGTTTTAACCTTCCTGTTATAATCTAACCTTATGTCATGTAGCTGGGAAGTAAGAGTCTTTTCTCTAGTGATCCTATCTTTAAGATCTTTTCTCAACTTCGTCATCTGAGACGTATTTTCTAAGACCTTAGCCTTCTCCTGAACAAGTTCAAGTTTGAGTGCTTCCATAGCACTATGATGAGTAGTCATAAGTTCATCAACTTTCTCATCCTTTACCTTATTCGCTCTCAACTGTGTCAACTCCAGTTGTAGTGACTGAATCTCAATCCTTAATTTTTTATTGTCCACTTTGACTTGTTTCAAGTCCCTGGTGCTAGCATTTTCTTTACAATATTGCTCGTATTGAGCCAAGCTCATATCACTTTCTAACCATTTCTCATATTTAGAAAAGCTCATCTCATCTTCGAATTCATTTTCCTCCTTCATTTGAGATTGTGCTAATTTATCATTATGAGGAAGAGCTAATGTTTCTATAATCTTCCACAGTAGTTTTAAATCAAGTGAGGAAGAGTTCACCTGCTCCATCTGGTTATTCAACAACTGTTTTAATGAGATTACTTCCTCATCTAACTGTTTCTTCTGACTAAGAGAGGAGTCATAGAATTTCTTATTATCTTCTATCAATATCGTCACTTTACCCTTTAATACAGTATTTTCAGAATTCCTCTGCTGTAACTCATTAATAAGAGCTTTCTTTTCATCCTGAAGCTCATTTATTGTTTCCTTTAATGCATCCAACTCCAAAGCTAATAGTTTAATTTTATCTTCTCTCTGCCACTGTTCAGCTTCTCTGTCTAATTTCTTCAACTTAGCTTTCAGTTTTTTATTTTCAGCCTCTTTTTCAAGTCTTTTATTTTCAGCCTCTTTTTCAAGTCTTTTATATTCCATTTCCATTTTTTTTCTTCCATCTTTAATGCTTTATCATATTGAGCAGTCGCATATTCCTCCAATTTATCACCAGTCTTTCCAAGGGATTTACCCTGCTCAATAAAGTACTCAAGTGTAGACATATTGTCTAATATTATGAGTCACAACACCTGAAATAATTAACTATCTTATTTCAATTTTAATAGTAACAAGTCTTAAATCAAGCACTTGAGTAATCACATCACAATATATTATCCCAATCTCTGTGGGAAACAAGTCTATGTCCAAGAACTTGTATATGAACTTTTATGAAAATATCATCAGTCAATTCTTAATCTTCAGTCTCTTTTACAGCATCACCTGGACATTGTACAAGATTGGTGCACTACTAATAGTATGTACATTAATAAAAACAAAACTCAATCTTTGATTATCTCAACCCGCCAAAAGATTCTGCACTGTCGACCAAATACGTTATCTTTATCTCTAGATGGAGAACGTATTAAGCAAGTTACGGACCACAGCCTGTTGGGTGTGGTCATCGACCAGTCTCTAAGCTGGAAGTCACATGTCTATTTCATCGCAAACAAGATCTCACAAAAATTGTTTCAACTCTCAAAAATCAAACATTTTTTATGTCCGCACTCTAGAATTATATTCTATTATGCACATATTCAAAGTCACCTTTCTTATTGCTCAAATATCTGGAGTCGCTGTGGCTTGTCATTTTTGAAACGCCTAGAATCCCTACACAAAAGGGCGCTACGACTTGTTTGCCTGAATGATAGCATTCCCAGTGCTCAGCTATTTTCACAGCTGAATGTTCTTCCTCTTAAAAAATTCTTCTTTTTCCAAGATCTCCTATTTGTGCATCAAATTTTACACGGCAGAACGCCTTCATACTTGCAAAAGTTCTTTCGATATAAATACTGCTCATATTTTATACGTGGCGACCTACTTTTGGACCTTGCAAAACCTCGAACTGACCTCTTCCGAAGTTGTTTTAGTTATGCAGGTGGTTTAGCATGGAATTCTCTACCCAAGTCTGTCAAAACTGATAATTACACCACATTCAAAAGACATCTGCATTCACATGTCATGAAATCTTGTACACACATTTAACGACAATTCTGTTTCAATTATTTCAACGTTTCCACGAGCATTTAACTATCATTGTAATATTTTTATTTTAAATTGAATTTTTTATATTAAGTCTCTCTCTCTCTCTCTCTCTCTCTCTCTCTCTCTCTCTGTGCGTGAATGACTATGAGTAAATGTACTTGTCTGAGCTAAGTTTCTGATTGTGATGATATTATTAATTGATCCTGTCTGAAGTTGTTAATATTTTAATTTTTAACACACTGAAAATTGTATTGCAGGGCAGAAATGTAAAAAGGCAATTATGCCTATTTCTTTACCCTGATGAAATAAAGATTTCGTTCGTTCGTTCCCCTTCTACCGTGAGGTGTAGAGGTTTGGAAGAGAGAGCGCCAGACCATTCTATCAGCTGTCTTCTTCCTGGCCTGGTTCCATTCTAGTCCTCGGTCCTTCAAAGATTGTCTAATGTTGTCCTCCCAGCGGACTCTGGGTCGTCCTGGAATTAATTACCATAAGTGTAACTAATCACAATGTAAACAAAGTCACAATGTAAACAATAACAATGTAAACAATAACAATGATCAGCAACAATACGAAAACATCCGCAGAAATCAACTAAATAAACAGCGAAAAGTAAAGAAAGTATCACAAAGAATGTGACGATATCTGCGATAGAATTAAACAAAATACATGACACCACAGTGTATAAACATATATGGTGTAAAGAACTGAATAATAGAAAAGAGGAGACCTACAAATACAAACAAATCAAAACAAAACTAAATAATGCGAAAAAATACCGAAAACAAAACTGCACATGTCACAACTAACAATAATAGCAACAGATGTTGCATGCAAATTTTCAATTAAGAAAATTGCTCCTACAGAACGCTATCATAAGACCTCTATGACGTGGTATCTCTTATGATAGTCACCTACCCAACCAACCCGCTGAAATATAAACATATAAATATACAAATAACATATAAGCATATAACATATAACAATATGAGAAAAGAATGTGAAGAAACAGAAGGCTCAGTAGAAGTATAAGGGCACAGTTTACAAACAAAACAGGCCACTTAACTTATGGACATCCAACCGTCAGCAGAGCAAAGAAAATGTGAAGATCTGCAGTCTATGGACAGAAGATCCAACGTTGATCGGACATGTTGATCTTGCGTGGTAACTGCCAGGACGATGGTAGAACTTGAGCTTCTGATAATCGTACAAGTAGAGTTGTTACGGTACTTGGCCTTCTTATCCAACAATAACTTGATCTAATACGGAGCTTGTCCTTCTCAATACAAGAACTCGTAAGTACCGGCACTTGACCTTCTCATAGAACAGTAACTTGATGCCTAGATAGCAGCAACTGATTCAACCACAGCAGCAACTTGATAAATGGACAGCAGCAACTTGATTCTCGAAGGAACGTTACAGTTCTAAATATATGCTGCAATGCCGGGTACTGTCATTTTCTTGATTTAGCATCAGCTAAAAAATTCCAAGTCCAAAAAGATACCGTGCAACGCCGAGTAGTATCAGGCTTCTGTTAGTAGATGTCTTGAAGAATGCTGTATGTAAATATCTTGTAGAATGTAGCGGGTAAGGGACCCCGTGTATGCTGGCACCAGACCAAACCAGCTTATGGCCACCAAATGTTGATAACCAAATGATTGGTCACCAAATGTTGAAGGTGATATTTCTGATGTGGAAGATGTAGAGGTATTCAAATACTGGCACTTGAAGTGTAGAGTATCACCCTCAGACACCAGAGATGATGGAGGCGTAGAAATATGGTGTCTTTGGTCTGGTTTGTGTATACATGTTGTAAGTGTGTAGCTAAACAGTTAGCAGGACAGTCCACACAGGACGTCACGTAAACACACGACGTGGAAGTCAATTAATCTGGTAACAGCTGGTTACGTTTCCAAACATTTATTGAAACGCCACAATAGTTACGATGACATTGACGATCAATCACAAGCAATGTAAATCATATCAATCAGTATAAGGTAAGTCTCCCTCAATAAATGAGCATTCAAATAAGCTGATCTCATGGATATGATAGCTTCAGCAGATTCAGCTTATTCATCAAAAATATGCGAGTTAATCAACTCTTTCCTGATACAAGTAGATCAGATATGTAGGCATGTTTAAATACCAGCCGCACGAGCATGGCGGACTATGAACTCAGTTCACGTTGACCTTCTGTGGACATATTTTATAAGTCTAACCTTCGTAAAGGCGTCTTCGCTGGCATAACGAAGTTCGAGGAACATAATATTATTTGTTCTGTGGGCATAAGTAGCCTGAACCATAGATATATTAGGCATCGAGATATCTGGTGTGCTTCTAGTAATAAAGTCTCTCCCCGCCTGACAGTGCGAAACGAGTCGAACAATGGTGTTTAACCTCACAGACTACAGGACAAAATAGGAAGAGCAGTTTTACCTTTATGTTCGAAAAACACCACAATTCCAACCGTCTCCAGACGTTAGAATTACACACATGGGATTAATATGAATAAACTTGCCATCAAAATCACAGAAGGACCTTTCCCATGATGAAAGAATACTCGGGGCCGCAAGAGCATATCTTGCCCCGACACAGATCACATCTTGACCGAATTCTGCCACAAACTGACTGGGCGGAAGCTTGTTCAATCTACAACCAAAAGACAGACATGCGCAGAGAACCATTCCCGTGAGATCAATTCAGAAAAGTACGTAGCTATGATCCTATACTGAGAACGACATATAAAATCGAGCCTTATAAGGAAAGAAATAGCAACATTGCAGGTTGCCAACCATTTCTAAGAAAAGTAGACCTGTACGCTCCTTAAAAGGACATGAACCGAGATCGGTAGGACATTAGACCGGCAACCTTCGGTCACAAGAAAAGATAACTACACAAAGTAAAACAGTGAGTTCATTTCCCGAGTTCTATCCCTTGCATAAGGAAAAGTAAGCGTACACTGTTAACGTTGCATAATTCTTATGTGTAACACTGTCTCATCTTCCAGTACCCCACTGAATACTTTCTTGTTCTCTCCTTACATGCCTTGATGACATCGTCCATGAGGAGTATGAAAAGATAAGGTGACAGGATATCACCTTGTCTTACACCAAGGGTGGTCGTGAACTCTTCTGACTTATGGTTTGCTGTCCTCACATAATTTCTGCAAGACTTGTAGAAGCTCTGTATAGCATGAATCAGAGGTGCTGGAATGTTCTTCCTTGCCAAACTGTCCCAAAGTTTGCTCCAGGGGACCCTGTCAAACGCTTTTTCCAGATCTATGAAACAAAGATGGATCTCACTCTTTTACTCGGCCTTTTCACTCAGCTGTCTGAGTGTGAAGATTAGGTCTTGAGTACTTCGGTCAAATCAAACCACCAAAGATTAATAAATAATTTCCAGAACAATAAAATCAACACACGCTCTCTCATGCATGTGGCCACCTCTCACACTCTTACCTATTTTGTGTTTCTTCCCTTGGGTCTGTGGTATCCCTTGGTACATTTATTCCATGAACATAATCCCTACTGTTACTGTTGACTAATGTATCACCCCAGCTGTCGAGGATACAAATTGGCCCCAGTTCATCCCAAAAAACTAATGAGGTGAACGCGAATAAGTTTACTTCCACGATGAATCCTGGTGACGATATGAGTCATAAAGGGTTGTCTTAACTGTTCTAAAAAAAACTTGCACTGTTCCTCCACTGTGTGCACAGGGGAATGTGATTCTAGATACAGGAACTACAACTGAATAATTTCATTGCGACAACTCTAGCAGTGTTGAGGGCGGGCGGGGAAAACAGCCTTGTTTCCCGCTCGGCTGGAACGTCTATTTGGATATAGGGTTTACTACAAATATTGAATATGTTAGGGTCCTTGGTGGTTTACCATTTAAGAGAGGGGAACACTTCTAGAGTTCTGGAATAATCCGGTGCTACAAATGTTACAAATGATGATGGTGGATTTTCTGTCGACCGACCCTTTGCCAATAGGCCACTCCTGCACAGTGTATAGATTGTTACTCCACTGGGATTACAAACGTCAGGTGTTGGGGGAAATAATAATAATGTTTTAGGTATATGCCACTGTTGGCTGATAAATTAGTATCCTGGATTTTGTAAGTCCAGTAGGATAATTTATAGTCATACAGTATCTTCGGCTTGTACACGCTTAACCATGGAAATGGAAAAGGCAAAGAAAAGACCGCTGGTCCGTCCACTTGTTATCAGGTCTGCTAAAAATACAAGAAACGTTTTATGGGAAAATGCTACCACTCTATGTAAATATAAATATGTATAGACAGGGACACGATAGTCAATCCTCCGCTCTGTCAAATCCTGACGAATTTAAAAGATACACGGTGTTTTTCCCTACGCCTTACACACAGACACCGCTGGCCGCGGAGGTGGGTCGGACTGAGTCAATGAAGACTCTCCCGCCCCTTCTCGCGGCTGGCAGTCACACGCACAGTGTGTTATTTATTATTTTCTTCTCACACT